>VCRD01007609.1:884-11226 GCA_006783055.1 Trinorchestia longiramus
ACGACCACTTGACTAACACGACCACTTGACTAACACGATCACTTGACTAACACGACCACTAGACTAACACGACCACTAGACTAACACGACCACTAGACTAACACGACCACTTGGCTAACCGATCACTTGACTAACCGATCACTTGACTAACGAAGAGTGTAACATAATTGTAACGTGCATGGTTACCAGCAGTTGTGTGTTACGTTAGTCACACCAAGCAACAGCCCTAACACGCGTAGCAGCGGCGGTGCACGTGCAGGGAGGGGTGAATGGGTGCACGTGCAGGGTGGGGGAAGAAGTGTACGTGCAGGGGGTGAAAGGGTGCACGTGCAGGGGGGGGGTTGAGGGGTACATGTAATTATTTTCCTTCACAACTGTTTCTTAAGCACTTTTCACATTTTCTCCGTAGCCTCTGCATCATGACCTTGTGACTCCTGTATCTCTCTGACGCTTGTATCTCTGTGACCCTTGTAACGCTTGTGACCCTCTGACGCTTGTGACACTTGTGACTAACGTTGTAACACTAGTGACCCTGTGACTCTTGTAACCCTGTAACGTTGTGACGCTCGTGACCCTGTTACACCTATGGGATTCACGTGTAACATGAGCCAGGCCTGCTTCTGTCACACACTGCTTCACACACGCATCAAATTCAAACAAATTTTACTCGAAAAATTAAGCATTCTAACTCTTCCATTTTATATACAAATAGTCAACTGCTGATGAAAACTAATCAGCACATATTGAAAATTGTGTATATTTCCTTATTACTGTAATCTCATTCATGAGTTACTCAGTGCTGTCATTCATCTTCATTCATGAGCTGCTCAGTGCTGGCATTCATCTTCATTCATGAGCTGCTCAGTGCTGTCATTCATCTTCATTCATGAGCTGCTCAGTGCTGTCATTCATCTTCATTCATGAGCTGCTCAGTGCTGTCATTCATCTTCATTCATGAGCTGCTCAGTGCTGGCATTCACCTTCATTCATTCATCGAGTTGTGTGTGATGTATGGAGATGTAGCTCGTGCTTGTCGATTTCTAGCGTCTATTGAATTTTGATCAGAAAACAAAAATTGTCACTTTTTATAAAATTCTAGAATTGTGTTAAAATAAGCTATTAACTAACATGTAATTTTATATCACTATCATACATGCAATGTATTGTTAGTGTGCAGCACTTATGTACTTACTTGTTGCCATATCCAAATTGTGTTCTTGGTGATATACAAATGTATGCCACTAAGAACACAATATATGTATTATATATGTGTTCTTGGTGATATGCATGTATTGTGTTCTTGGTAATACATCTTATTGGAATATTATGCCCCTGCCTTGTCATTGCATTCAAGGTACTCAGCGATAACAAGAGCACTGCTTCATTACCATAACAATTTGTTAGTTTAGAAGAAAACCATATTTGAGGCGTGACTTGTTTAGTACTGAAACCATATTTGAGGCGTGACTTGTTTAGTACTGAAACCATATTTGAGGCGTGACTTGTTTAGTACTGAAACCATATTTGAGGCGTGACTTGTTTAGTACTGAAACCATATTTGAGGCGTGACTTGTTTAGTACTGAAACCATATTTCAGGCGTGACTTGTTTAGTACTGAAACCACATTTGAGGCGTAACTTGTTTAGTACTGAAACCATATTTGAGGCGTGACTTGTTTAGTACTGAAACCATATTTAAGGCGTAACTTGTTTAGTACTGAAACCATATTTAAGGCGTAACTTGTTTAGTACTGAAACCATATTTGAGGCGTGACTTGTTTAGTACTGAAACCATATTTGAGGCGTGACTTGTTTAGTACTGAAACCATATTTGAGGCGNGACACACTACACAACATGACACACTGCACCTCAACATGACACACTGCACCACAACATGACGCACTGCACCACAACATGACGCACTGCACCACAACATGACAACACACTACACAACATGACGATAACATCACAGTTCACAGACGACATCGCCTGCAGTGCTTGATCGTCTTCGTCTTCCCTGGTGAAGTGAACACAAAAACTCGAGCGGCAGGAGAGGAAAATACACGTAAAGGACGAGTGACCATTTTTTGCGCACCACAAACTTAAGAAAAAAGGAAGTTACGTTGCCGCACCCAGTACGAGACGTTACGTCATGCTAGCTTCACATTACAGAGGTGGTGATCATATAACAGTGCAAGCGTACAGCGCTTCAGGTAGCTAATTTCTTCAATAATCAAGACCTCTAGTGTTGTTAGACACCTTCATTTACTGCCCGAATGTCAGCCGATTGACCGAATGTCAGTCGATTGACCGAATGTCAGCCGATTGACCGAATGTCAGCCGATTGACCGAATGTCAGCCGATGGACCGAATGTCAGCCGATTGACCGAATGTCAGCCGATTGACCGAATGTCAGCTGATTGACCGAATGTCGGCTGATTGCCCCACCCTCAAATGTCATGTGATTGACCGAACGTCAGCGAACACAGTTGATCAATTAACGATCATAGTTTTTAGAACAGCCAGCGTATCCTGGCCACTAGAACTGAACAAGAAGAATAAGAAGTTACGTAACAACTCCTCACACTCGTCGCTGCCACGTGCCCCCTATTGTAAGTCTTACGCAACCACATTTCCCTTTCACGTTATTTCTTCACAGAAGTTGCCTCTAACACCTGGAAATGGTCATTGTGGCTGCATTTCTCACTACGCATTGCTTGAAGATGCAATACCTCTAATATTGCCTTACGATCTAGGCAAGGTTTCTGATACAGTTGGACAGTTAATATTGGAGTAAGAAGCGATGAAGTTCTCTGCAACACAAATGTTAGAATCACATTGATGAAATCGTGGTATTCTGAAAATATGAGGGATAGAAAGAAATAAAATAATAAGAATAAAATTTTAAAAAATAAAACAGAATACAATAAAAGTTTGTAAACTTGTATAAATACTGTTACGAATACTGTCGGAAATGTCACAAATACTGCTACAAATACTACCTGAAATTCTCCCGCAAATACTACTACCTGTGTGTAGATACTATCGGAAATAATGTCAAAGACCACCGGAAATAAAGCAGATGTGTCTTCTTATTTCAGCCAAGTGTTAAAATACAATCAATACAACACACGGTAGTTCACCTCACAAGGTTTCAGTTAAGAATAATAACTAATGCCGGTTTCTACGAGACACCGATCAGCTTCTAGGATTTTTACTTGGTTAGGTACCGGTAGCAATGATAATAGTATGCATTAAAAATTATTTCGAACATCAGCAGTACAATTACCGAGAACTGCATTTTTTCACACAAGAATTAAAGATGTGAAAAATTTGGCATTCGTTCTGAAATGAATTTGAAAACGTGGAAAAATTTTCAGAGCAAAATATTTTATGCATTTTTCAATTGAAGTTTCATGGAGCTTTGACTAAGTGGTACAAGTACTCACGTTTAACAAGCGCCTCATCGTACAGAGCTACAGCCTCTTCAAACTCCTTGTTCTTGATCTTCAAATTACCGGCGTTCCGGACAACGATGCCTTCGCACTCCCTAGACCAAAAATGTCTGACCACCAAAGCAATCACTATATTCTTTTTGTGTTCACTGGAATCACTGGCTTTTTGACACCGAGGACACGTTTCTTTTAGAGAACAATTTCCGCAATACGAGTGACCACAAGAAAATGTCACGGCTTCATACATGTAACTGCAACATGACCAGCACAGCACAGGGTCAGGGGTAATGTTGTGTAAATTATCACGCACGTTCTGACGTACTTTCTCTATGATTACCTGTACAACAGCACCAGTATCCCGGCTAGTTAGAACCACATCTGAGAAAGCGTTACGTAACGAATCAAAGCACGCTTGAAACTGTCTAGTATCTGCCAATTGTATCACGTCTGCCATGCGGGCTGCCCCAGCTGGACACGACATTGCGGAAAAGAAGATTTTATGTTTGACACAGCAAGTAATGGAATCTCATTGAATGGTTTTAACTCTGAGTAAGCGACTTTTTCAAGCAAGCATCCCTTGTACTGATATTCAGCCCAGCGTCACGCACCGACTAGACTGCCAGCAGTACACTAACTAAAGCATTGAGTGTTGCCAACTCAGACAGAATAAAAATCTTGGAAATTCCAAGCCTGAAACTCTTATTATCACACTCGAAAATAATTTCGAATAACTTAACGGCATAAGAAAGGCATAATTTTTTATTAAATATTAGAAAGAAAATTTCTGTGATGCAAAGCTCTCGATCTGACTTTCGACAGATATTTGAAGTCAGTAAATCTAAAGAAATTTCCGAAGTGCTTGCATCACTGATCTAGTTCAAGGCTCTTCAGCGTACCGTCCTTAAAAATATTTATTTGCATTGCCCTCGCGCAGCTGCTACCAGCGCAGGATAAAATCAGTAGTAATTCAAATGTACCCTATTTTACTGCTTGCTCACAGATAAAACTAGGATGCTAGGCTGTAACTCCTTTTTCGACGACTGACTGAACCAAGTTGAAATTATATTCATGAATGGGAATCGAAATATATCTCAGCTTAATTTCTTCTATAGTAAATGTTGAATCAATTTTGAAATTGTTATAATTAAATGTCTCATAATTCAATGCGTTGAAATACTTGTACAATCAATACAAGATGTTAGGATACACGAATCGTGTACGTGTCGTGACATGTGTTGCTATTGTGTACGTACATGGCACGACTTACGTATTATATAATAACTTAAAAAGTTAACTATACTTAAGTTGGTACGATAATTCATGTATAAAATTAAAACTGCAAATTTTTTCTGAACTACATTAACAATCTGTAGCCGATAAAAGATTGGTTTGAATACAGAGTGATTGAAAATGACAGAATGATTGCCTTTTATACTCAAACTAGCAGATCCACACGTAAAAAATTCACGTGTTTTTACTTAATTTTTTCGTTTGATTTTCAGTGGACGCGGGCTTTGCGAAGGAGTTTCCACATTGAAGGATGTGTCTTTGGTATCCACAATACAATGCTTACAATACATGTATACCCTACCGAATTTCTTCCTATCTAAATCCTTAAGAGCGTCACAGAGAGTCGGACCAAGCAAACAAGGAAGCAACAAACTGTGTATTATTATGTAGGTGGTTTGTGTTGATGATTTCAACGCATGAACATGACCCCAGCAACAGTCAGAGCTTGGCAAGGAGGCTTTTTTATGCATCCTTCAAACAGGAAACATGTGACACGGAATAAAATCTAACAACTAGCCTGAGAGAACACTTGAAATGCTAAAAAATCAAATGATGCCTAATATTGCATCGTATTTCTGGAACTGAAATGTAGAAATTGAACGACAACTGGATTGTCTCGTACCTCTAAAATTAAAAACACAAAAAATTGTTCCACAAATGATCTTCTGCCTCGGGTACTATCAGGTCGTACCATAAGTTCTGTCCGTTTTTTGCTAGTATGATAAGGAGAG
Source organism: Trinorchestia longiramus (assembly GCA_006783055.1). Classification (NCBI taxonomy): domain Eukaryota; kingdom Metazoa; phylum Arthropoda; class Malacostraca; order Amphipoda; family Talitridae; genus Trinorchestia; species Trinorchestia longiramus. The sequence continues at coordinate 6,361 of VCRD01007609.1, forward strand.
TAAAAACACATCAAGTAACATTCATTTATTCAACAACATATTCTCCATCGTTTGTAACAACTTCTGACCACCTACTAACCAATTTTTAAATGCCTCGGTCATAGAAATCTTTGGTTTTTGAATCAAATAAGACCTGCAATTCATTTTCGATGTTGTTTTTGTTCTCCAAAGTTCTTCCCCTTAAATGATTGTCTAGACTCCTAAAGACATGAAGTCTGAAGGAGCAATATCTGGAGAATAGGGCGGATGCATCAATGTTTCCCATTTCAGCGTTTCAATTGTGTCCAAAGTCATTCGTGCTGTATGCGGACGCGCGTTGTCGTGCTGAAGGATGACGCCCTTTCGATTGACCAAAGCTGAGCGCTTGTTTTTTGAAGCGGTATTTAGTCTTTGCAACTGTTGACTGTACATTTCTGCAGTGATTGTGTGGTTGTTTTCAAGAAGCTCGTAGTGAATAATTCCTCTCATGTCCCACCAAACACACAACAAATTTATTTTTTCAGATGGAGTCCTGGTTTTGGTTGTGATTGCGGTTTTGCATGTCGATCCAGCCATTGATGTTGATGTTTAATATTGCTGTACATAATCCACTTTTCATCTCCGGTAACAACTTCATCCAGGGAAGGTTCTTGCAGTTGGCGGAAATGCAAAGATGCACAGACATTCACGCGCTGCTTACAGTTGACAGCGGAAAGGCCTTAAGGAACCCACTTCCCAAAGTGACGTTAAATTGTCATTGCACTCACATGAAATTTAGAGCTCAATTGCCTTATGGATACTGCAGGATTAGCTTCAAGGGTTGCCTTCAATAAAGCTGCATCAAGCTCAACAGGACGACTTTCTTGAGGGCTAGAGCTTTCTTCAAGGCTATAATCACCATTTCGAAACTTTTCGAACCATCTTCTGCATGTCCATCCAGTAACTGCTTCTGGACCATACACTTCTTGAATATTTTTGGCAGCTGTTGATGCATTACATCCTTTGTGAAACTGAAACAGCATCATGTGTCTTATGTGTTCTGTTGACGGCTCCATGTTAATTGTAGGGTTGAAGAAAAAATGAGTAAATATCTAAATGAATTTCACTGCAACGTGTATGAAAGACCTCAGTATAGTGATTGTCTCTCAGAATAGATCAGAACTTTATGCCTTCCTCTGTAATACAAGTTCAAACTTGTTACAATGTGAAAACAGACAGGACTTATGATACGAATTCATTGTAAAGAAGGACATGTATATCCTCTCACTGATTCATTTTAAACATTGCTGTTTTCGAGTTCGGTATTTCATTTTGCTTTCCTTTACTTTTTTCAAAAATCAACTGTTTCATTTACATTAAAAATTTTTTCGAGAAGCGTAACTTAAAAATTAATACCAGCTGTACTTATGAGCTATTGTCCTAGTTGTGAGTTAAGCATCATGGCACCTGATGATTCAACAACAGCTGCAGCTAATTATAAGCATCATGGCACCTGATGCTCATTCTAAAAGCAGTTCAAACTAGACCTTAAAAGAAAGACTTGTATGAAAGCAGGTCTTACACGACCGTTCTTCAAAATCTTAACCGTAAAAATTACGCAAACACAAAACTGAATTTTTGAAATGTGTCGACAGCGAATGTTGCCATGGCAACCGCCAGGACGCTATAGGATGCGATGAACAGGATGTCCATAAAGTCTCTTTACCATTTCCAAAATTTTATAACAAATGTAATTGATAAGAAATTTTATTCAAATTTATTTTATTGGATTTAGTGTTTCGTAAAACTTTTAAATACCTCTTGCATTTGTGTGTTTCAGGGATCCTGTTTGTGAAAGAGGTGTTGTTGAATCTTCATGAGAGACTTTTATAAGAGACTTTATGGACACCCTGTACTACAGTGTCACAGGTGAGGGTGTGTGGTGTGTGTATACGCTTGCTGTCATCATTTCATCTCCCTTTGTAGCTGCCATTTGATATAAATTTCCAAAAATAGTGAACATGCAAAGTTAATGAATGTACGAAAATAAAGAACCAATAGTTCATTATTTTCGGTTCCTAACAGAATCAATGAATTTGAAGGGATGAGGAATTTGTAGGAATGATGAACGTGTAAAAATAGTGAATGTATACAAATAGTGAAGGTGTACAAATAGTGAAGGTGTACAAATAGTGAATGCGTACAAATAGTGAATGCGTACAAATAGTGAATGCGTACAAATAGTGAATGTGTAAGACACATTTCAGTAACGCCATTCTGATGTCGAATAACGCGTGTTGCTGGTCATGTAACACGCGTTGCTGGTCATGTAACACGCGTTGCTGGTCATGTAACACGCGTTGCTGGTCATGTGACGCGCGTTGCTGGTCATGTAACGCGTGTTGCTGGTCATGTAACGCGTGTTGCTGGTCATGTAACGCGCGTTGCTGGTCATGTAACGCGCGTTGCTGGTCATGTAACGCGTGTTGCTGGTCATGTAACGCGCGTTACATGTAACGCCTACAAGGTTTACGGGGAACAGGACAGAATTATTATTCCTTCCTGAACCTATTTTTTCTCATTTTTATACCTGGTGCTTATTGCAGACGCTGCTATTTTAATGAATATTAATCGGAATTATTATTATTAATTTAAATTTATATGCTACTCTGTAAATTAATTGCAATTTGTACACTATTACAACATTTATTGAATTTTTTCACTGTTTTTAAATCAATTAATGTATGTAACTAATACATTATTCTCAATTATTTTTATGTATCAATAATATCAATCAATATATCAACATTGCCAATGCATGAGAAGTGAAGCAATACCGTGAAGAATTATTGCACTGTAGACCAAATGAACCACTAAATCTGATGCACAAGCTAACCAAATAAAGACCAAGGAATACAAAGTATTTTGGGCAGGAATAAGCATTACATAATCTTCGTTATAATTTTTAGATTGATAACTTGGACAAAAATGCACAACATTATTTTCATATTTAGTTCCGACTGGCGTTTTCCCTTAAAACGCTTGTTACAATTTAATGTAATAGCTACATGCATTTCAGAACGCTAGTTACAATTTAATGTAATAGCTACATGCATTTCAGAACGCTAGTTACAATTTAATGTAATAGCTACATGCATTTCAGAACGCTAGTTACAATTTATGATGCATGTAACAATTCTGCATGGGACTTGGGTATCGACCCAAGAATGGGCCAAACGGCTCGTTCCTATTGCCTTATTCTATTCTATTCTTTTGAAACAGGCACCACAAATAGTTGAGACATGCTGTACAAAACGCTGTAACATTGATCTCTGTAACACTCTGTAGGTCATTGTCACTTGCAGAATCCATACACGTCATGGTTCATCAAAAGCTGCAGGAATCATCCAAGTCTGGAAAACGTGGAAGGCGGTTGACGACCGCACGTCCGGCAGCTTCTGCTGCAGTGACGAAGACAGACACTACACCAACGTCGTTGACAACTGCACGTCCAGCAGCTTCTGCTGCAGTGACGAAGACAGACACTACACCAACGTCGTTGACGACTGCACGTCCAGCAGCTTCTGCTGCAGTGACGAAGACAGACACTACACCAACGTCGTTGACGACCGCACGCCCGGTAGCTTCTGCTGCAGTGACGAAGACAGAAATCACGACGCACGTCCACTTACAGGGACGAAGAATATCGCAATTTGTGAGTTACAAACGTACGCAAATGTAAGACTTAAATTCCAGTCAAAGTGCTAAGCCTTTACATGTTGGCTTATCGTAGCTATACTTAAAAAACAATGTATCTGCACTGCATACTCTAGTGGAAATAAAGTTCATTTAACCTGTTTATGCGAGGCCTAATTTATGCATGTGATGACTTGCTTCTTGAACTAGAATGTAAAACTAGTTTCTGTGTCAGTAGAGCTGATCTCGTGGTCTATTTTTTACCACTAGGAGTAGTAACTAGTTGTGGTGACAATCATTTACCACTAGGAGTAGTAATTAGTTGTGGTGACAATCCTTTACCACTAGGAGTAGTAACTAGTTGTGGTGACAATCATTCACCACTAGGAGTAGTAATTAGTTGTGGTGACAATCATTTACCACTAGGAGTAGTAACTAGTTGTGGTGACAATCCTTTACCACTAGGAGTAGTAACTAGTTGTGGTGACAATCACTGCAGAAAATAGTCAGTGAGATAGAAAAATTTCATTGTAGTTGTCTTGTAGGTCCCAAAAAATATATATATTTTAAAAGGTTGCAATTTAAATACTACTGGTGTACATAAAGTGAGTAACAACGTATTCTAGATGCAAAATAAAGCTTTAGATCTTGCTCTTTGTAATGAGACCTGTCCCAGCCTCCTAGCAACAGTAGTTTTCAAACTACAGCCTTTTTAAAAATGTGTACAGTTTTTGGGGACACCCTGTAGTTGTGTCGTGGTTGTATTATGAATGTGTCTAAAATTATAATGTTTCTTTAAATTAATTAAAGCATCATTTGCTTCACTGGGTTGCATTCGTTTTTTCTTTGTTGTAAAAATGATTTCATTTTGATATGTTACACATGAAAATTAGTTCATTTTTCAACGCAAAGAACAACTTCCTATTCACTGTTTTTTAGTTTTTTTTAACTTTCAAACAACAGTCCAGATTTTCCTGCTTGCAGGAGCAGGAGCAGGTACAGAAATTCTTGCAAGCAAGGGTTGTGTTCCTGCAACACAACCTCCTGCAACACACGGACTTCCTGCAGCAGCTGCTGCACCTGCAGGAACTCTACCTGCAACACAACTGTATTACCAGGTGGGCAGGTGCCTTTCTGTGCATCACGAATATTTTGTGTGACTTGTGGTGCGTGCATCACGAATATTTTGTGTGACTTGTGGTGCGTGCATCA
>VCRD01007612.1:10320-20677 GCA_006783055.1 Trinorchestia longiramus
CTGTATAAAATACACACATTATAATTTTTTTTGTACAGTATACCCGATTTCTTTATAAACAATGAATTTTTCTCTTATATTTATAATTTATTCTTTATTTTCTTAAAATTAAAGACCTGCTAAGTGTCGGACAGACCAACCTGGTGTCGGTTTTGCCGCTACGAAGCTAAACATTCAGGTTTCATCTTCTAGCGCAGCTGAGTAAATTTAAAATCTAAGAATCAGGGTAGAAGATGACGCTCCGCCCACTACCTTCTAGTCTCCAGTCTTCGTTTGCATGCGCGGGTAGGGTGAAAGATTTCGCATAGGACGACAGATTGATAATGGAACTAATAAAACTGTAGCATTACATCGCTGCTCATACTACTATTATTTCAAATTATGCATTTTAATTAATCGCGTACAAATTAAATCGTACTTTTTACAATAATTTTTTTGTATTTTTGTGATTACAGTAATGTCACTGTATATTTTCTCAGTGATGTTAAGGAGCGCATCTTGAGTGCTGGTATGTTTTCTGTAAGCATACTGGTTTGGATGAAGTAAGTTTGATTTGTCCAAATGTGTTGAGAGTTGGTTAGATATTACTTTTTCTAGTATTTTGGATAAGACTGGTAGAAGGCTAATCGGCCTGTAATTTTATGCAGTATTGATGTCACCTGCTTTATGCAGCGGTTTGATTATGAAATGTTTCCACTGATCCGGGAATTTGTTTATCGCAATAGAAGTATTGATTATCAAATGAAGCAATGGTGCTGTAACATTGAAACTGTCTTTGATGTATTGAAGGCTTATGTTGTCATGTCCAACTGCCTTAGTATTTTTCAACGAATATTAGTTGTGTTAGTGTTAGTTGTATTCAGTAATTGAGCAGGATTAAGGCCAACATCAACAGATTTATGTATAGTAAATTTGGATACTTCGTCGAAGACTTTTGCTCCGACTTCAAAGAAGAAAGTATTGAAATTAGTGGCTGTTTCCAATGGATTTTCGAATTTCTTCTCTTCTTTTATGTCTTTGTACTGTGCTATTTCTTTGATGATTTCCCAGGTTCGTTTTGGATTATCCTTTGCTGTTTGTAGTTCCTTTTGGAAGTGCTTTCGTTTTGTTTCGTTAATTTGTTTACGGAGAGCCATTGCATGATGTTTATAACGGTCTCGTAGAGAGTTGTTTGATTTGTTACATTTAAATTCGTATAAGTAATATTTTTTCTATTTGCACAATTGTTTTATTTCATCCGTTATCCAGGCGGTATACTTTAGTTTAACTTTCCTTGTGGTGTATGGTGCACATTCGTTTAAGGCTCCTAAAAAATTCTCATTGAAAATTGAGACTTGACTGTCAACATCATCGGTGAGTTCCATACCTTGAAATTCATTCCTCCTATCCCATAGTTTTTCCTGGAATAGTTCTGGTGTGTATAGAGTCTTCATACGGTAGGTAATTAAGCAGGATTTCGGTTTCTCATTTGTTACATTAATTAAACATTCTACCGCGTGATGGTCGGATACTAAAGGTAATATTTCAGTGCTGATTATTGCTTTAGGATTATTAGTAATTGCTAGATCTAATAGAGTTTTGGAAGTTTTTGTTATGCGAGTTGGTTCTTGGACCATTTGTGATAGATTAATTCTGTTTAGCATTTTGGTTAGCTTATTACTTTTATTAGTTCGGCCTACGTTGAAATCGCCGAAAGCATAGAAGAATTTTTTGGTTTCTGAAATTGTTCTAAGAGTTTTCTGAATAAACTCTAAAATACCATCAATTCACACAATAATTATTGCTATACAGTTGTTTGCATACCTAATGGACAAATATGAATCAGCTGAAAAAATCTTGAAAACTTCCTTTCTCAAGGAGATCATAGAACGCATTCCAAGCCTAGTTTGAGATCATACCACAATTTATTCAACTTTCAAACATGACAGTTCTTGATTTGTTTTTCTCGGGTGATACGACGTATGTCGTTGTGATACTAGACATTCCATAGTAATAGTCTATGGACGTTTTAGCTACCTTTTCCATTTTAGAGCCACTTTCTACACTATATTCAGATAAATAAGCTGGCTTGTTTCTAGTGCGTTTGGGATACCCTCCGTTTCTTTTAGAATATCTGTACTATGGACATTATCATCAGGTCAAGTCTTAACAATCCCAGATTTTCTTAACACAACAGGATCATGGCTATTTCTCAATTTAGGCTAGGAAATTTCACTCTAAATTTAGCATCATGATATCCAAGGGTTCTACAGCGTTTTGCTAATGCAATTCACCTACGTGAGCAATTATCATTGTGATCCTGACACCTTATTCAGGATGTACAATTTATACCTACGCTGAATATCAAAGATTTTTCCCTCGACTAAATAAGTTCGACTTTATTGTGAGAGAAATTGATGAAAACACCATTTTCGGTAGCAGTTCTCAGACATGTCGTGTTTATATGACGGAACACGATTCTCATTTTTTTCCACAAATCTAATTAAACAGGCTATTTAACACGCAAAGTCATACTTGCATAACGCTTTCTAAATACCGAACTATACGTAAGACTTTCATCACAATACTCAATGAAATATATCGATGGGGCAAAATTTTGGTTGAAACTAAGAAACTTAGATTTATCAGAAATAATATGTCACCGCAATCTTTGCAATTCAGTATGATGAACTGAGAGATAAAACAGTTAAAAATCCTCACCTGATGTACGTGTGTACAACCGATCGAATTCACCACTTGCCTCTTCGTCTATATCATTTAACACGACACATGCACGTCACCGGCGGCTCGTCTTCCTGTATATTTCGCTGGCTCCTCCAACACGCAAATGAACTACGCAAACACGGCTCACAATCAACACATCGATAGAAAGAGGCCTTTTTACGACGCCGAACGATACTTAATGCTTAGACTCAAGATCCAACGAGAGGAACTTGTCCCTGGAAATAGCACCCTCCCAACTGAACTCGTAAGAGCGTCTCCGAGCTCCGACGTCAACAACCTTCTCGATCAAAACAACAACAATCTTTGTGAGTCTCGTTACGTCTATGAGCTTCACGGCAGTCGAACACTCGGCCTTCTGCAGTGCAAACAACAAACACACTCCCGATCGCTTTCTCGATCCTTACGTAAGTGTAGGCCGCTGCACAAGGGTTCTTAGATGCCAATTGATAGATTATGCCTCAGTCTAATAAAAACTAATGAAAAATTATTATTGAGTACGTTGACATTGGTTACACTATTTCATACATTAACTTCATAAGATGTTGGGGATTACTGCGTTAATCCCTAACTGTTTTAGCAGTGTTTTGCTTCTAACGATAATCCTGTCTGTAGTCGTAAGAGAAAAATTTACAATTGTAGCACTACTTACCTTTATCCTAAGCACTTAGAAAAAAACTCCTACACTGGTACTTCATATGGCCAAGTTTACCGCACGCAAAGCACATCACTTCCTTGACAGATGTTCGCAAGACCGTAAAATTTCTACCAGTGGGTAATCTGCTCTTCTTTGTTTCTCCATAGCTGTGAAGTGCAAATTTCAATTCTGCAAGACTGACTTCTGCCTTTTATTATGAGATGATAGTCGAGTATGCTGAATACTCTTCAGGTAAACCGTTAAGTACTATCACTACATGTAATCCATTGCTCATAACTTCACCAACATTTTTCTATGCTGTAGCTGCCGTCTCTGATGAAGAAAATAATCGGTTACTGTTTTATTTTAACCTTTCATGAGTGAAGCTAGTCCCGTGCATTAAGCAATAATACTAGGCTTGCTCATGCATTTGTAATGCGCTTATTAGAAAAATAAGCAAAAGGCTTTTGTCATTCATAACTTGTACAAGTTCTACACACAGAAGTGAGTTTTGCATCATTTTCATTCAAATGATTTAAATTGTGTTTAAAGTTGTCGTGTTTTGATTTGCGTTACTCCAAGATTGATAATTAATCCAATGATAGAACATTTCGAATAATAACTATTGCATCAGCCATCAAATTCATTGTCTAATTTTGTCTCACTCAAGTCTTTACGTTCGAGTATTTATGACGGGTATACTAAAAGATCGACCAGCTGTTTTGATTCGGTTATTAAATTTCATGGCCTCGGGTAGAAGCTGTCTATCGGCATCTCGTTTTGTACTTCTTTAGCTGTCAGCTAATTAAGTACGATGCCTTAGTGTTTTACTCAACAGTTATCTTATAATGTTGTCTCGTGATATTTTTTCTTCTTACTAAATTCTGTATTATTTCGAGTTACTTATTGGTCTTTATCCGGACAGGTTTCGGTTTCAGTTTCAGTTCCAGTTTCGGCTTTATGGATTTCAAGTTCTCAGTTTTGGTTCTCCATCTAGGCCCCAACTTCCGCTCTGATTTTGATCGTGTTTATAAATAAATCTGAAAACTACGAAGCCGATCGTATCACTACCCTAGAAGAACACCCTACACTAAAACAACGACAGTAGAAAAATAGCTGTTCCCCCAAATTGGTGACCCCTATGAAGAAATACCCTCCTTCAAAACATTTATATGAAGCTCAAGAAACAACTTCTGTGCATAAACATTCTCCTGCGAAATATTCATATCGAGCTCGAAAAACAGCCCAGTTAAGAATATACTGTTAGAAGGTTAGAAAAATCACAGGGGCGTGATTACGCTAACCAGGTTTATTTCAGTGAACACAGTTTGGATATAGTACAGACACCAATGTTTAAATGACAACGGCAGGCACAAGAAAGGGACCGGAACCAGAGAACGCGCTGAGACAATGGTTCTCTACCACTAGCTGACTAAACGCATTCTGTTACAAGAGTATTCATCACAGCGTTACACATTAACCTTAAACATACTAAAATCGAACACATTCAAGGTGGAACATTTAAACATTCAACATATATGGCCCCACCGCAGAACAAAACAGCCCAGTTAAGAATATACTGCCCCACCGAAGAACAATGACTGCACCGAAGAACACTCCACTGTGAAACTCGACCTTCCGCCAGCCAACGGTTGAAAGCCATAAAACGATCAAGGAATTCCTTCGAAGACACGTCCGCCCTACAAACAAACAAACAAAACAAAAAACGTATATTTCCAATAAAGTTGGTACATAAAAAATGTAACAGCATTGGTTTTTAAAAATGCCTTATCATAAAATCCTTAAGTGGTAGGTATTCTATGCGTAGTATCATAGATGATAGAACAGCAGTACCTACGGGTATACATGAACATTCACATCACGCAATGAACGTTAAATATACATGGGGAAACAAATGAAACTTCGCTTTTTCAATGATGACTTGAGAGGTAATCATTGGTGATACATATAAATTCTGACGTGGTAGGTATTATACGGATTTTAGGGGATAAGCGAAATATTTTCTTTAGGTACAGATTAGATTTGACATCATTACATTCAACTGAATTGGATGTTTAACATCCGAGAAAGACCGAAAAAGGAAAATTATGAGAGCGAAAACTTAAAACATAAAGTTGTGATTGTTATTAAATTGAAATTGTAATTTCTAATTACTGGTTGACCGTATGGTATGGCTTGCTGATGATTGATTTAATTTAATCATTAGGACAGTTATCTGTAAGCATCGTGTTTAATATGAACGGGCGTTACATATCAGAGAAAGAGAGTAAAAAAATAAGATATAACAGTGAATGTGTCAAATTTTCAATACTTAGATGTTGATATAGATAAGAAAAGCTGTAGTAGACTAAAGTTTTGAGGTTTCACAGTCACTTATTGTAGCAAAGCAATTACTGATATTGACGGATAAATTTTTTGATTATGTATTCGATAAGTACAAAAATAACGTAAAAAATATCATATATATATATACATATATACACTAATATACATACATACATACACATACATATACCTATACATATACATATCCATTTACATATACATACATACATGCACACATACGCACACATGCATACGTACATGCACATATCACATGTATGTACATACACACACATACACATATGCACATATATACCTATGTATATACTCGTATACATCTAAATCCCTCGGCAGAAGAATAATCTGAAAAGTAACATTAATTCATATAAAATTCTATTTAGTTTTAGGCAAAACACAATTTATAATCTATCAAGAAATTTTTTTTTACAAGAGGAGACGACCGCAGAAACCGTCACTACACCACTGCTCCAGCCCAGCCTCAGTCAGGCTGGCTTCAATTAGCCTCTGCCGGCGTCTGATCAGACTCAACAAACTCCGTCAGGCTTCCGGCGACCTTTAGGGAAGTAAGCTAATCGTAAACATTTTTACCTTGCTGTGTTCGTGTCTATTTTCCATGCCTTTTCCCTGGTGCTCTATTTACCCTTCTCTATGTTGAGCTATATATTTTTTCCTTTCACCAGCATTCTTTATTGAGGCTAGTTCCCTTATTGCTCATATTTAATTTCGCTTCAAGAATTTCGTAACCTGATTTATGATGACTATACTTTTTGAGAATGATTATAACATCTGATAATAATTATTCTATTTGATAATACAGATGGTGCACGTTCATATCGCACGTGAAGCCATATGCTGTAAATTCCAGAGACTAACTGCTGCTGAGTAAAAATTTGAAACCCGTCAGAAAGGAATCTGCCTTATTTATTGAGGAAATCAATTATTTTATGCATTTTAAAACTGAAACGTTCATTGATCTTAAACTCAAGGGAATTAAAGTTGCACTTCATTTTTTATTATTGCTGTCATCATCCAGTATTTGAGTTACCCTGAGACTTCACTCCGTCTTCAATCCGAAGAAGGAACCGGACAAATGTCGTCCATGAGGTTCAGCTCATATATCTCGAATACATGGGTAGCGCTAACTATATCGAATTCCCTGTCATATAAGCAAATCATTCTAACGTCCGCGCTCATCCCCATGAACTTCATGAGCTCCGTTGCTGCACGGGTATGCTCAAGTTCTCCTTAACATTGATGCTAATGTTCGTAAATATTGATATTGTTCCTACTGAGTTGTGCGTAATCGCGTCGTAGCTAAAGAGTTAACTTGGATTGAAGTAGCCGAGCTCCCTTTTAGAGATCTAAAACAAGCTCTTGCCTACTTTCCAACTCACTCTGTCTTTCTTAGTTCAGAGCATTCGCTTATCACTTACTCTCAGAAAGCTCATGTTACGCTGTTGATATAAACCTTCGTTTCTCGACGTACGTTTACTGCCTTCTCTTAAGAACTTGCCTAATCTACAAACGATACATTTTTCCATGTCAGAAAGTTACTTGCTGCATTTCAAGTCGCTCGTTGGTTGTATTTGCTTCTATTCGCGATGAATACTTACATAATACGATCGTCCGCAGCGACAACAATTTGGTTTATCTCTTTGGTATATCACGGCAGTTGAGTATATTAAAGGCTACAATAACATTATTGTCCCCTACTATGTGTCTCGATCAGTGTGTACTCAATTTATTTACATTTTCCATTCCAATCAATGGTTGTATAATCTGGCGTCTGCAGAAGCTGACGATGACGCACATAACGCCTTATCAGGAGTGGCTCGTTGATTCAGATATCGCTCTAACACAATACAAAAGCCTTCTCACCACACACACGGTACCACTGGACACAATACAAACGCCTCCTCAACACACACACGGTACCGCAAGATCCCCAACCTACTCTGTAAGAGATCGATAACCACCTGTCTAACTGGGAAAGTCACATCACCGCAGCCTCTAACCTAGCAATCCCAACCATCATTCACAGAACAATCCCATGAATCAAACCAACACAAGAAACACTCCTGCTCCAAACAAGATACCATCACATCTGCAACCACCCCAGGAGACACGGACACTCTCCTCACTTGTACCGCGAACTCGTAAACCTCAGACACCAAATAAAACAAACGTACAAACGCATATACAGTGTAACATGGAACCACGCAATTACGAGCATGAAAATAAACCACTATGTGAGGTGGTCTGTAAGTCTGTAGGTGAGAATTTTGTCTAGGAGTTTTCCGTGGATGTCAAGTAGTGATATTGGGTGGTAGTTTTTTATCTCGTGTTGTGAAATGGACGGTTTAGGAAGGAAAATCATGATGGCGTGTTTTAATTTGATAGAGAAATATCCCGCGGATATTGCGTTGTTGAATATGTATAGTAGGTACTGGAGCATGTTGGGAGGGAGTTGTTTCAGGTGGTGTGTCGTGATTTTTGTGTGTCCTGGAGCTTTTTGCGAGAATGTTCGTAGTGCTTGTTGGAGTTTTTGGAGTGTGATGGCTGGGAATTGGGGGATGTTTAGGTGGGTAACGTCTCCCGTCTCGTGTGGTTTTAAACGTGGTGTGATATTCGTCATCTGTGTTTCAACGTCATGAATGTGGTTTTCGTCGAATTTGTTGTCAGGGTCGTGGACGCCTGAGTAGATGTTTGACCAGTGTGTTCTGAATAGGGGTTCTTTGTCACTCGGGGAGTGGTAGTTGGTGCCGTTGAGTTTGCTGTAAGGTGTGTTTTGTTTAGTGTTGTTGCATGACATGCGCTTAATGGACGACCAAAATTGTTTGGGGTTATCGTTTATTTTCATGTTTGTGATTGTGGGGTTCCATGTTGCACTGTATATGCGTTTGTACGTTTGATTTATTTGGTGTCTGAGGTTTACGAGTTCGCGGTACAAGTGAGGAGAGTGTCCGTGTCTCCTGAGGTCGTAGCAGATGTGTTGGTATCTTGTTTGGAGCAGGAGTGTTTCTTGTGTTGATTTGATTCCCGGGATTGTTCTGTGAGTGATGGTTGGGATTACTTGGTTGAAGGCTGCAGTGATGTGACTTTCCCAGTTGGACAGGTGGTTATCGATCTCTTCCAGAGTCGGTTGGGGGTCTTGTGGTACCGTGTGTTTGGTGAGGAAGCTTTTGTATTGTGTTCAGTTGGCGTTGTGGAAGGATGGGCGTGGGCAGATGGGAATTTGGATAGGGTTTGCAGTGATGGTTGCTATTATGGGGGTGTGGTCTGATGGGGCGAGCGGGCCTGGCTGTAGTCTTATGTTGTGGAATATTTGGGTGTTTGTCAGGGCTATGTCGGGGCTGGTGGTAGAGTTATGAGTGAGCAAGGGGGGAAAGTTTGGTCTGATTTGTATACATTTATTTTTATTTATGAGTGAGTGTATTTGCTTTCCTTTCATGTATGTGTAGTTGTGTCCAAGTGTAGGGTGCTGTGCATTCCTCCCGTTAGTGCGCCAGCTGACGATGACGCACTAACGTTTTATCAAGAGTGGCTCGTCAATTCAGAGATCGCTCTAAGTTTGAACTAAGTTAGGCTAAGCAACACAAGAATGGGCCAAACAGCTCGTTTGAAGTGTTTTATTCTATTCTATTCAACGGTCGAAGCAGAACTTTCTTCGAACAAGGTTTCTCGTCTTGTATCAGGATGTAGAACATAATAATTGGTATGAAATATTATTATTTGTTTTACTTGTCCCACAACTCCTATATAATTGGAGTGTATCACTAGCTCACTCCACAGCTATGAATATATCAACTGAATCCAGCCCTTTCAAACCAGAACCGTGAGGTTTCATAAATCCTAGTAACAGTAAGAGGGTATCAATTCTATTATACATCATTCAGCGGAGCGAAAATACTAACTTTCCTGCCCACGGGCAGAATAGGTGCAACCATTGGGATCACCACAGATCAGAATATGAATTTGCGAATCTTGAGCTACGATACTCAAACACGACTTCGTCCAGAATCTCAACGCGCACTCAAGTTCTTTACATCCCGGCTTTCGCAACGTCATTGCAACGTCAGGACGTGGGCAAAAACGAAGAAGATAATTTAGTCAACAATCTATTGAATACTTTGTTAATTTATAGAACTCATTCCCGTTTATTGTCTCCCTCCTTTGGCTATACTATCCTCAATAAACTCTGTAGAATTTCTGAATAATGAATTTAACAGGTTCTGAGCCCAACCATTTCAAAGTTTCATACAGTTTTGAGCGAAGACGAAGATATATATGAGTTGAGTGAAATCGTGTTCCAGTGCTACTTGAAAACGTAAAAAATTTTATAAGTGGTGGCTGACGACAGGTTTAAGTCTGCAAAACTCACTTCTGTGCGTAGAACTTGTACAAGTTATGAATGACAAAAGCCTTTTGCTTATTTTTCTAATAAGCGCATTACAAATGCATGAGCAAGCCTAGTATTATTGCTTGATGCACGGGACTAGCTTCACTCATGAAAGGTTAAAATAAAACAGTAACCGATTATTTTCTTCATCAGAGACGGCAGCTACAGCATAGAAAAATGTTGGTGAAGTTATGAGCAATGGATTACATGTAGTGATAGTAGGGTGATGTGGGGGC
>VCRD01007616.1:0-15174 GCA_006783055.1 Trinorchestia longiramus
TTAGTACACCAGCAGCTCCTTAATTAACACTTTGACTGCGCCATATGTCCTTAGTACACCAGCAGCTCCTTAATTAACGCTTTGACTGCGCCATATGTCCTTAGTACACCAGCAGCTCCTTAATTGACGCTTTGACTGCGCCGTATATGGTACACAGGCTAGGCCCAAGCTGTGTTGTGTGCCATATATGGTACACAGGCTAAGCCCAAGTTGCGTTGTGCGTCATATATGGTACACAGACTTGGCCGAAGCTGCGACGTGCGCCATATATGGTACACAGGCTAGGCCCAAGCTGCGACGTGCGCCATATATGGTACACAGGCTAGCCCCAAGCTGCGATGTGCGTCATATATGGTACACAGGCTAGGCCCAAGCTGCGACGTGCGCCATATTTGGTACACAGGCTAGGCCCAAGCTGCGACGTGCGTCATATATGGTACACAAGTTTGAACACGTGGCAGCACGGGCACCCAGTCTGTTTCACTAGTCCCAGTCAAAGTGTTAGCATAACGAGCCCAAGTGTAGCCAAAATACTGCTTGTGGCAACTACTTATTCTATTTTCTGACTATAGCTTTCACTCTATGGAGTCAAATTTAGTCCAATTTACTCTGGAAATTTGACTGGTATTCTCCTACGCAGTTACTAAAAACGTTAGCTATGGGAACTGTTGTGTAGTCACAGCGGTATATGTATTTTCCAGTATAATTATTGAGGTTGAGAGTAACGCCTGTTCTCAAAAGGGTTCATTTCCTAACTCAAAAACCGTGTTTGGGCTTCAAAATTTTGGTTGCATGTGGAATATCCCTAGTATCCTTATTCTCTAACCTGTTTTTATGTGAATTTTTTCCTGGGATGCCTTGCTTGTGGTGTCGGAAGGCAAAGCCGACAATTTGCTTGTTGCACTAATAAATTGAACAATGCTACTTGAATAAATTAGTGTAGCAGCGTGCACTGAAAGATCGTATTTTTTATATAACTGTAGAGTATTTTTAAATTTTTTACAAGTTGCTGCTCGCGCTCGCTAACAATTTTGTTCGTTAACAGAGCAAAAATAGGCTCGTCAATATGATAAATACCGTAGTGCAGTATTAAAAAGATGTAACTTCCACTGTAGAAGTGAGTCTCACAAGAATATATGTAGGAGAATACATGAACATTTTTAGGGTAAGAAGGGTGGGTAATTTCAACATCACAAAACCGGTATCTGAGTCCTATATCGTTAGGTCACTTAACTCATTTCTCAAAAAACCCACACTTGACTTTCTATTGTCTAATTCTTAGTTCAAAACGTCATTTTTAGCTCTTTTCTGTGGCTACAAACAACCAAGTTCAAGTCATGTATTGGTGAGTTCAGTTATTTTATTTATTTTTCATTTCGTTAAGACTTAACAAACATTCGAATACCACGAGCTGAACATCACTTCAGATGGATCATCACAAACACGACTTCACTTCTATCATTTCAAGTCATTACTGTACTGTCTCTTGATCTCTTTCTTCACTACGTTTAAGTTAATTCACTAGGAATATAATAATAATACGTCTAAGTTAATTAAATGAGCCTCTGAAGCATACTAACTTTTTCGCAGATAGTCCAAAGTAATGAAGTCATGTATGGGTTGGTGAAAGAGTGTTTCGTATATTCTTCTGGGTCTCACTTTTTCTATGTTCATGGGTTTTTCATGTTGAATCCTATATTTTCCTCTTCTTAGTTATTGTTATTTTATGCGTTTTTATAATTACCAAACGGCCTCTCAATAATCTCTCTTAATGTCATCCTAAGCGACACCGTCACGGATTCAGGTTTTGGGCGGACTAGCATAATCAGAGCAGCTACGGAGAGCAGAGCGTGTTTACGACCGACGAACGCCAGAATGGTTTTAGTTGCTGTAGCACATTGGTTCCCAACCTGGGGGTAAATTACCCCCTGGGGGTAATTTAGCAATTTTTCGGGGGTAATGGAGGGGTGACAGAAAAATGTTAAGAATTCTGAAAATCAAGAAAGCAAGTGTTGACAAAACACTTGCAAAATGTTGACAAAATTTTGTGAAACGGGTAACATGCTTAATGTGGCATGCTAAATTGGGTAACAAGCTGAAAAATGTTGGGAACCACTGCTGTAGCAGAAATGCTGGTCGCTTGTTTCGAAGTGAGACGGGTGTGGGGAAATTGTTTTAATGTGAGAAAGGTGTGTGGATATTGTTGAAATTATTATTATGGGACGAGTGTGCGGACATCCCTATGAGAAATTGTAGGACGGTTCACTGTGTACCTTAATAGAGACAGGATACTGGAGAAGTGTTCACTTACACAGAGTTTGAGAAATGTTGAAAGTTTCTTACATGTAGAGCCATTGCTGATACAAAGAATCTGGTCAAAGAGGCTGATTTTCCCAGCTAGTGGATATGAGACATCGCCGTGATATTCTCCTGAAAGTACTGGTCGTACTATGCTGTTAACCCATTCGTGGTCACGCTAATATACGCATAGTCACCAGCTTGGTCGACTGGTGAGCGAATCTGCTTGCGAGCGGAAAGACCCGGGTTCGAATCCCGCTGCCGACATGGTTGACGCGGCTAGAAATACGGCATGGGACTTGGGTAAACAACCGAATAATTATCGAAGTAATTATCTGACCCAAGAATGGGCCAGAAGGTTCGTTCCTATAGTCTCATTCTATTCTATTCTAGTGTACTCATGAAAAATCAGAACAAAGTTTTTCCAAAACAACCAAAAAACGCCTAAGAAACAAGGAAACAACTCTAAAACATTTTAGAGCGTCGAAGAGTTATTTAAAAAACGTCAATTAACGTGGAAAACCAGTGGTAGTTAATAAGATTTCGCATCAGTTGACGTAGAAAACCAGTTGTAGTTTATAAAATTTTACGTGAATTGACGTGGAAAACCCGTGGTAGTTAATAAAATTTCACATCAATTGACGTGGAAAACCAGTGGTAGTTTGTAAACTTTCACATCAATTAATGTGGAAAACCAGTGGTAGTTCATAAACTTTCACATAAATTAATGTGGAAAACCAGTGGTAGTTTATAAACTTTCATATCAATTGACGTGGAAAACCACGATTGGGTTGAAAGTATTCGTAATGCTAGCCCTGCCATTACGGCTGCCACTTGAGTACTTACAGAAATTGGCGCTTCAAAGAACCATCGCATAATTTTTCTGCTACAGCATTTCAATTTTTAATGTTCACCAAGTATTTGGTTCGTCGAATAATTATCCGCAGACATGCCGATTATTTTCAAAGGCATTTTGATTGACATGCGTTAATTTATATTTTATTTTCATCAAATTATATTTGTATTTCTCCTGTTGTTACTCATTCTCTTTGATTAGAACGTGCTCCATATGTTTTGTGAGGCTTGACTGCAAAAATGCAACGCTGTTGGTAATTTTGCTCTGAAAGCTAATACGGCTGATGCCATCGGACACAGCGTGTCTTTTGGAAGGCGTTCTTGCAGCGGTGACAGCGTGGCTGTAATTAGGGGGGCAGGGGGTGATAAGGTAGGCTGAGAAGCAGATATTTGAGGGGTAAATATGAGCTTTAAGATGTACAGGCTTATCTTTGTTACATGTTACTTGCCATAGTTGCGTTGTTACATGTTACTTGCCGTAGTTGCGTTGTTACATGTTACTTGCCGTAGTTGCGTTGTTACATGTTACTTGCTGTAGTTGCGTTGTTACATGTTACTTGCCGTAGTTGCGTTGTTACATGTTACTTGCCGTAGTTGCGTTGTTACATGTTACTTGCCTTAGTTGCGTTGTTACATGTTGCTTTCCGTAGTTGCGTAGTTACAGGTTACTTGCCTTACTTGCGTTGTTAATGTTACTTGCTTTAGTTGCGTTGTTACATGTTGCTTGGCTTTGTTGCCTGTTACTTCAACTCCCTGCTTGGTGCATATTACTTGCCCTTGTTACTTAGCCTCTCCTTGAATAATGAAGCAATGAATAATTTCTTTGAGTAATGGAGGTGCCTCTACATCATCACTGCCAATCACTATGACCTGGTCGTGAAGTTCCTTGCTTTCTGCTTGTAAACAATTCAATTACTGGGATAATTAAGTAATTTTCCGTGTTTATCTTCTGCCATTTCGCTCTTTTGATGCATTGCTTCATTTTACCGTGTATATGAAGCCAATACTTAGATTTGGGCTAATACAAGTATCGCTAGTTAATACTACTATATGTAGTAAATTCTAACATCTGTAGTAGATAATACTACCACGTGTATTTAATAATACAAATATCTGACGCTAATAATATCTCCATTTAACCATACCAACATGAATATTCATTAAACGTTGAACAATACTAACATGAGTATTCATCAATACTAAGCTGTATTGTCTCTCCACCAGACGGCGGCGACGGTGACACCGGTGGCCGCAGGGCGCTCAGAAAGAGACAGAAGCCAGTCACCTACAAATAAATGATTTATTCTCTTAATCAGTACGTGTGTGCTTGCTAAAATCTATACAGTAACTGCGTGATTGTGTAGACTAAATATCAGTATGTGATTGTGACGTAACGCTGCTTCCAGTTTTAATTTACAAAGTTAGATCTCTGCTTTCACTCCCCAGTTTACACATTTTGTGCATCTTTCTTCCCCAGTTTGCGCATATTTTACATCTTTCTTCCCCAGTTTGCGCATATTTTACATCTTCCTTCACCAATTTGCGCATTTTTTACATCTTTCTTCCCCAGTTTACACATTTTGTGCATCTTTCTTTCCCAGTTCACACAGGTGATTGCTTCCATCCAAGTTTTAAAAAAGCAACTTGTACGTTAGAATTTGAGCATGCTAAGATATGCATGTATCTCGTGACAACTAGCTATCCTATGAAGGTTTATTAAGAATAAAGTATCACTGTTATGTCCTGGTATGTTTTGCTTGTGTTAGTTTTTAATATTCTTTTAGAAAATTTGATTAGTATTGGCTTAGGAAAACTGATTGCTTTAAGCAGCCATCCTAATCTTGAGAAATTTGGGCAAGAACAGAGAAGTTCTCCCTTTCGTTCAAAATAGAATAATTATTGTCGTATTTTTACCTTCATCTTGCTTGTAACGAGCAAAGGAAATCATTCTTTCTGGTCCAAGGCTTGTTTTTAAGCTGTCATATTTGCTGCTGGCAAAGTTCCTTTTCTTGTCAATGTTTGCTGAACAAATTGTCTCTCTCTTGAAGTTCACTGGTTGTTTTGCTTGAAAAATTATAAATGAACTATTTAAGTTATTCTTGACCTCAGTACGTTTCATTTAAATAAAAAGAAGCTACATTTTTATATTCTGCGTGAAAACATAAAAAATATTCATTGGTCATACAAGAATAGAAAGAATTCTCTCGTTCGTTTCAGTTAAATGACACGAAATCACGAACTTATGTTAAATTAGTAAGTAGACCACACCATTTGTTATGCAATGAATAAAATAAAATAACTCGCTCCTTCTCTTCAAATGCATTGGACTCACAAAATTTTGACACTTATGTATGTACTTTTTTTGACGGATCCGTTCTATGTTCCATGAAAACTTGCGATCCATGTTCTCCATACTACATGACTTGCTAATGCAGATGTTGGTGGTGGTTTAACCAGGAATATAATAATAAAAATAATACTAATGCAGGTGTTGTGTCATAAGTTTCAACGACAGCTTAGATGTGTGAAAGCATGACGAATTATTGGTGAGCTTTTCAGTAGTTACTGCAGTGATTCTTGCTGGTTTCGTGTATTTTACTTGAACCGTTTTCTACAGTGTGGTGGGTCCTGTGGCTTTTTAAATCGTTATTATCACTGAATTCCATCTGCTTGTAATTTGTACATCATGATTGTATGTACGTAACTCTTTGGAAGACACGTCTCTTTGTATGCTCCTGTATGAGTGTGTGGGGATACAGACCTGTTTGAGTTTATACAGACCTCCATACATGAGTGTATGCACACACACGTCCTGTACGAGTGTCTCGAATGCCTTCAACAAATGCATATACTTCTTATAATACGTAAACGAGCGTGCACTATTTGTTGAAAACTGGCTACTCAACACAAGATGTACAGTATCCATCTAGAAACAGCGTTTTTTTGTATATGTTTTACTAAGAAATACCGTATTTTTACTTGCATCTGTACGACGGTGATACCTGCTTTATTAAAGCTCCATATAGGTCTTGGGTTTTCTGACATTCAGATATGACATTAAAAGATTCCTTGTTATATAAACTGTACTGTTGAGAGTATCAAGATAATCTTCGTGACGCCTTAAATTATTAAATGCTGCGATTGATATTAAAATGCTGCGTACAGCTGTTCGTGGATTGAAATATCGACATTTATTCTTGGGTTTATTTCCATGGACATAATTTGTTACTAGCGATCAAGTTGCAGCTGTTGCTATATGAATGTTTTTAATTTTGTGTTCTTGTCAGGAAAGTAGAAAATATTCTTTAGGCTACAGAGGTCTACCACTTGTATAGCTCATCATTTCGTGTTCGGCAGGTAGCATGTTGTTGACGTAGGGGATGCTTAATTAGGTCTAAATGATTAAGCGTCTGCAGGCGAAAGTCTTATTATATCACGACTCTTAAAGAAGTGTTAACTCTGAATACAGCAAACTTGCCTGTCTTTGTTTCAAAAGCAGCAAACTTGCCTGTCTTCGTTTCAAAAGCAGCAAACTTGCCTGTCTTTGTTTCAAAAGCAGCAGCTTTGATTTTACCTGTTTTTGCTGCGTCATTCTACTTTAAGATTTAAGTACTTAAGCCTGCTGTCATGATTATTAGTAAAGAAATTTCAAATTCTCTGTTCATATTGATTAAAGAAATATTTGATTAAATGTGTAAATCAATTCCAAATCAATCATGTTATCTTGATGCTTAATATTAAGGAAAAAATTTTCAAGCATCCATGTTTACGTAAATAAACCAATCATAACCGACATGCTAATTTATTGATAATTCCTATAGGTTTTGTTGAAGCATTTTTTTAGTGTGCTAGAGTAATGGAGGTTGTGGTCCAGTGTGTGCTTACGAAATGATACTTCAAATCAATCGAATCTAAATTTTTGATTGAGAAATCGTGGTATATTAAGTGTATGCTTGTGAATTATTTTTATGAAGTCCATTCTGTGTAAAACTACCAGATGTGAAAATTATTATTTTCCTGCTAGCTGTACGTACGTCAGGTTTATTGGTCATTCCTATGTATTTTTGTATTGTATGATCAATGGTGGTTCTCTTAAAGTGCATGTTCCTCGTGCTGTTGATGTAGACGTGAAAAATATTCTTTAGGTAACGCAGTGTTCGAATTTTTCGTAAATTTGTCATGGAATTTTGAGGCGTTTGTATGAATAAAGTTTTGAACTATTTGTTTTTTGTTAGTCGTACTCCTTTAGTTATCTATGGCGTATTGTGCCTCGGGTTAACCATGTTATTGAATTATTTTTAAAATCAGAGTCAGAACGGTTATGAACAACGAATGTACATCACAATAATTTTATTACAAAAAGTATATCAGGGTCTTACTCATTTCTCTACATAATCTTCAAAAGGAATGCAATCCGATTACCCCATGTACGGGCAGTTGAACATGCCACTACGATCGATGCTCCTGCCGAATGCGAGTTTTTAATTAGATTCCTGCTAGCAGAAGGACGTGTTACTGCTGAAATCCATAGCAAAGTGTACGGTGACAACTAAATGAGTGAGAGTAGCGTACGGAAATGGTGTAGAAAATTCAAAGAAGTGTTTTTCGATGTCCATGAATAAGGTAGACAAGGGTGCAAGTGCTGACGGAGTTGCAACCTTCTTCATGGACGTCGGTTTACCCTTTAATTTTTCTACACCATTTCCGTACACTTCCTTCACTTGCAAAGTTTTGGCGATTGTGTGAAAGAATAGGTAAAACCCTCTATTAATTTTGGTAATAAAATTATAATGTTTAGTAAATTTACCTATTTTATAGCTCATGGGGGTTGAGAAAAATAATCCACGTATTTTTCAACACTAGTTTTTTGAGCTCGAGACCAAGAAGAGTGACGGTGAAAAAATATCACCTGCTTAAATTAAAATTTATGATACTATTGGGTTTTCGAGACATTTGCTGTTAATTTTTTTATTTAATTCCCGTTTATTAGTACGTACTGACGCTTCTAAGTTTCCCATATAATCTAGGCATGGCAGATTATTTCGGAAATACGCATCGTATCTCTATTTCAGCAACTTTTATATTTTCAGTAATGTGTCAATTATAATGATTCATGTTGCTCATGAATTGTACATTCAAGTCAACAATTATTTATTTTCCTCATAGGTATTTCTTTCAAACATATTGATAAATGAAAAAACAGCACACGATCGTCACAAGTGACTTATTGTTAATTTTTCTTAATCAATTTTTAACGCGTAAGGCAACGTTTGTATAATAATACGTTTAATATTTTTATCACGACAATTTGCGATTAAATAGATACATTGCACAATAATGATTTCTGATATGGAGATCTCAATGACACAAAATGTAGCAATGTACTATTGTTCTGTTTTAAGGTGTCAGATCTGAGAAGAGACGTTATGATATTCTGTTACGTGCTGTTAATCTTTTTTACATTCAATATTCCATTAACATTAATTTGTTCAAACTCATAATTCTTTATTGACACTAGATGGCGCTACACATTAACACACAATTTCTGAGTTACTCAGGTTCAGTTCTACTTAGTGCAGGGGAAGAAACCGACTTATGTATGTAGCCATGACGGACATAGCTCTTTGATGCTATACTATTTAAGAGTATATTCATTTAGGATATGCAATTAGCACTTCCAAAACATAAGAAACAACATAGTCGTACACCACATAGCTCATTTTATCTCACACGGAAAGGAAATTTAACTAACAAGAAAATATCAGACATCCGTACGCGTGTCCCAGATCTATGAACAACTGCACAGCCTGCTCGGTTGAAATTTACAAGGGTGGTGTAAAATTCAGGAATAATCGGCTGGTAACGTTTGTGTGCAGTGATAACGTGATTTATTTCGAAAGCGTAATTATATACGGATTGTGTATTGTGATTATTTCGTTAACTGTGATTTATTGATGTGATTTTCTGCTGCAGGATTCTTTCTGTAACTAAAGTTAACCAAGAAAACTAATTATTTCGTGAGTTTATTAGTTCACTAAACTAATTGCTGGAGGTATTTATATCATCTCTTTTGGAAGCAATGTGTTTGTGAGGTAAGTGATATTTTTTATTAATAACTTGTCTATTTTTTAGAGTATGGATGAAATTTAATTTGTACTTCAGTTAGGTTTTGAGCTGAGCAAATTATTTTTAAGAGATATCAGATTTGGTGTCCTCTTTTCTCTGTTAAGTAGCTAATATTAATAAGATCTATATTCAAATTATTTAATTGTTTAGGGTGTGTTTCAAGGGACAAGTTAGCTCTGAGCTAACTTGCAGAGAATGCTAGCATGTGTACAGATTATGTTGTGGTAGCATGTCTACTGAAGATATTATGGTAGTATGTGTGCATAGGATATTGTGGCAGCATGTCTACATTGGATATTGTGGTAGGATCTCAACAGAGGATATTGTGGTAGCATGTCTACAGAAGATATTGTGGGAGAATCTCAACAGAGGATATTGTGGGAGGATCTCAACAGAGGATATTGTGGGAGGATCTCAACAGAGGATATTGTGGTAGCATGTCTACAGAGGATATTGTGGGGGATCTGAACAGAGGATATTGTGGTAGTGTGACTACTGAGAATATTGCAGTAGCATGACTACTGAGAATATTGCAGTAGCATGACTACTGAGAATATTGCAGTAGCATGACTACTGAGAATATTGCAGTAGCATGACTACCGAGAATATTGCAGTAGCATGACTACCGAGAATATTGCAGTAGCATGACTACTGAGAATATTGCAGTAGCATGACTACTGAGAATATTGCAGTAGCATGACTACTGAGAATATTGCAGTAGCATGACTACTGAGAATATTGCAGTAGCATGACTACTGAGAATATTGCAGTAGCATGACTACTGAGAATATTGCAGTAGCGTGACTACAGAAGATATTGCTGTAGCATGTTTACTGAGGGAATTGTGGTAGTTATTCTAGTAACATCTCAACAGATGATATTGTGATAGTGGTTCATGAGAGAATATTGTCGTAGCATCTTAACAAAGGATACTCTGGTAGAATGTCAGTAGAGAATATTGTGGTAGCATGTCTACAAAGAATATTCTAGCACCATGTTTTCACTGGATATTGTGGTATTCTGTCTATTGAGAATATTTTAGTAGCATGTCTGCGCAGGATATTGTAGTGGCATGTCTGCACAGGATATTGTAGTGGCATGTCTACACAAAATATTGTAGTGGCATGTCTACATCAGATATTGTGGTAGCATGTCTACACCAGATATTGTACCATGCCTGGAAAGTATGGAATGAGTTTCAGTGCTTCCTTGCTAAGGAGTTTCTAGTATTTCCTTCACTGATATTATGCTTCGGAAACAGTGAATTAATTTTAGTGGGCATTTGGTTTTAATTTTATATTTTGTCAACAATAGCAATGTCTTTAGAAATTCAATAAAATTTTAGTAATGCTGTGTGGTTAGGATTGGCAATTAATTAATCAAATTTAGGTCATCATAACAGTGCTCCCAATGTGCTTTGCAGATTTTTATGAACCTTGAAGCCCTGAACATGGGTATAGTTTGCCCGAGTCTAGTGATGTCTGTACCCATGTTCAGTGCCTCAGGATTAAGGCATCCTGAGTATGTTCCTCAGTTTAGTTTTACTTGTGTTCAAAGTAAGCAAAAAATATATTAAAAATTATGCCTGTAAATTATTTGAACATAAAAATTTCACTTGATCATTACAATAAAAAACTTGCTTTAAATTCTAATGTTATTGAGGATTTAAATCTCATTTCACGATCCAATAATGGCTAACCAAAATGGTGGAATGTGTCCCTTATCTTCTGGTAAATTTTAATGACCAGAACCATTTTGTGACACAAAATATGCTAGTAAAATATCATGACACAATTGATTAAGCTTTAGGATCAATTGTTGATGTTTGGAGTAACTTGGATATGATTTCATTTAGGTAAATATCAAAGTTTGTACTTATGATGAATATGTTCAATCTTCTTCAGATAAGTTATGTCTGGAAACTACACTTCATGATAAATGATAATATCATCAAGGTATTCTTCTTCTTGTTTTGGCTATTTTTATGATAAGCTTTTATCATAAGCTCAATCATTTTGATTTTAGAAAAAAGTTGAAAAATTATTCTTTGCTAAGAGAAAAGGATACAAATGTTTGACACAGAATAAACCTCAATCATACTGTCAACTCAATGCTAAATGATGAGTAAAACACGTCCATTTAAATTAAACCGATACTAACTCAATCCATGCTTACTTTTGATTACATTTGTGAGGAAGTTGTAGTAGGCATGCAAGTGCAATTGGTATAGCTTGGCTCATAGCTAATTCTACTTGAACAATTAAAGCTATTGCATAATTGTTAAGAAACTTCGGTGCTTACGTATTATCGGGAGGACCTTTAAAAAAACGACTCAAAAATTAAAGTAAATTATTTATTGAAACGGTTAAAACAATAAAATAACATTACATTTGTAATTCCTAAGCTAACCTAACCTAACCTAACCTAACCTAACCTAACCTAACCAACAAACCCTGTGAAAAAAAAGAAAAAGTAAAAATCAAAGGTCCTCCCGATAATACGTAAGGACCGAAACTTCATTAAAAATGTTCATAACTCGATTAAGAAGTGCTGCAGAATGAGTTCTGTTTCTTGTATTAGGATGAGTAAAGGCTTNGCATGCAAGTGCAATTGGTATAGCTTGGCTCATAGCTAATTCTACTTGAACAATTAAAGCTATTGCATAATTGTTAAGAAACTTCATTAAAAATGTTCATAACTCGATTAAGAAGTGCTGCAGAATGAGTTCTGTTTCTTGTATTAGGATGAGTAAAGGCTTTTGAAGCTGGATTATTTACATCTTTTTTAAAGCACCTCTGAAGCTTCAAGATTTTTTGTAGCACCTGTGAAGCTTCAAGGCTTTTTTGAAACACCTGTGAAGCTTCAAGGCTTTTTTGAAACACCTGTGAAGCTTCAAGGCTTTTTTGAAACACCTGTGAAGCTTCAAGGCTTTTTTGAAACACCTGTGAAGCTTCAAGGCTTTTTTGAAACACCTGTGAAGCTTCAAGGCTTTTTTGAAACACCTGTAAAGCTTCAAGGCTTTTTTGTAGCACCTGTGAAGCTTAAGGCTTTTGTGAAGCATCTGTGAAGCTACAAGGCTTTTTTGTAGCACCTGTGAAGCTACAAGGCTTTTGTAGCACCTGTGAAGCTTCAAGGCTTTTTTGAAACACCTGTGAAGCTTCAAGGCTTTTCTAAAGCACCTGTGAAGCTTAAGGCTTTCTTCAAGGTCCTTTGTCATTGTAAAAGTAATCTTGAACAGCCAGAAAACTAACATAATTTGCTAAAACTGAACTAAAAACTTGCAAGTTGCTGCAAGTTCTAAGTTACTCTAAAGTTGTGCTTAATTTTTCAATTATTTCCCAAAGGTGAAGTGTCAAATAAAATTAATCATTGCATCATATATCCTAAATGGCATATCTAGTATCTTGGAAGAACTTGTGCACTGCTAAGTTTGTGATTTAGTTTGAATAATTAATGACATTTTTACAGTTGTTTACTAGATGTTGATGGTGCATTGTTTTGTTTTCTATTTCTTCTACTAGAAAGTAGTATTATTATTGAGACATGCTTCAATAGAAAAGTATTCTTTAGGATGCACATGAAAATAAGGAATTTTAGGGCTACATTATATATTATACACATGTTCATAATGATTTCAAAGCATTTAAGAATGGAGGCAATATTACTGTTAGGCAATACAAGGTCTTGCTATTTATTTACTATACATAAATATTACATTCATTCGATGATCTATATGTTGTTGCTATGAAGTGTTACTTCTATAATTGGTTATAGATTTTAGAAGACTTCAAGTGAGATGCATCCTAGCATGGGTAGTTGGTTCTTTTCTTGTCTCCAACATGTGTGCAATAGCAAGAGATGTGATTAATTTGAAATTTAAGTAAGTAAATGAAGGGCAATGAAATTTTATTATTTGTGTTGCAAAAAGAACTTCAAAATACACAATTCAATATTCTATTCACTTGAATAAGTATTTCTTGTAAATTCACAATAAAGGAAATTTGTTCTTACAATATGACTTCAGACACATTGACTTCTTTGGAATTCAACTATTTGACATGCTGAACTTGTTTTCATTGACATTCTCTTTCTATATAGATGAAAAATGTCCATGGTAAGGGTATCTTGTTCTCCTTGTGATCAATCATGCAGGTGTGTAAGTCTGGAAACATGCCCTAGTCTAAGTGTGGGGCTTGAGACTCCAGCATAAAGATCTTCACAAATATGCTCAGGTTGTAAAACTCATTTAAGAAAAATTTAGGCTTTGTTGAATACATAGTACTGAGGAAAAACTATGTGAAACAAAGATCAAGGAATAATTTGCCATGTGTTTTCATGAACAGTAATGCCAGAATGTGTTGCTAACTTTGCACTAACTGTTTTTGATCAGAGGGAGTAGTTAAAACTAATTAAATGGTTCACAAGTTGAAGTCCTACTACCAGTTCTTCAATCATGACAAATCTGTGGACTTGATTTGCATTAATCTCAGCACCAAACATTTTCTGGTTGTCTTTAGAATGTTGATCTTAGGCTGTCAGATGCCAAATCCATTTCATGCTTTTTATCTACTACAAGGTCACTGTTTTGACCCACTAGTAAAAATGTGTTTCTGTGATTTGTTTCATATGCTTGAAAAAATTCTGTATGCCTTTGGTGAAATAAATATAAATTAATGCATTACTTTAGTTGATCTGAATCCCATCTGCTTTATACTTTACACATCTGCTTTATACTTTACACATCTGCTTTATACTTTACACATCTGGTTAATACTATACACATCTGGTTTATACTTTACACATCTGCTTTATACTTTACACATCTGGTTAATACTATACACATAAAATTTATGTTACATATCTGATTATACATATACATGAGACCCACCCATTTTATACTTGAGTTCATTTTATGGTGTATGAGGAATCAAATTAAGGCACCTAGCATTTTTATGGGAGATAACATAAAAAGATTCATTGGATTGTATATGATCTAATCATTCTTTTTTTGGGGGGGGGTTTTGTAAATATTATTCATGTTGACTTGCAAGGCTAAGTTGTATGCTCAACTAAATCTTCAAGGTACTTTGTTCTTCATGTGTGAAATATTTTAATGTAAAGTTCATGTGTCTTTTATATCAATGTGAAACCTTTTATTTCTAGAAAATAATGAATAAATGACTGAATATTATTAGCATGTTGTATGACAATGTTTCTAACTTTTGTGTGAGATTCAATTTTTTTGTAGGAATACTGCATCACTAAATCAATACTTATAGAGTATAACCTTGTTTGTTCATTAGCAAAAATGTATAATTTTTTCAAGACACATCAGTCGGTCACATCACACTAAACATGTTAAAGTGCTCAATCATGCATTAGTTATTTTTTAATGGAGTATATTTTTTAATGGAACATATTTTTTAATGACTAGATACTGAGCATCTCCTGGGAATAAGAAAATTCAAATAATTTTATTTAAGATTTCAGTGTGAGAAGATGGTCATTTCATTTTAAAATAAGTATCATTCAACTTATCCATTGAAAATAGGTTTTAATATTAAAATAGGCATTGTTTAGTTAACATTAATGTTTGCTCTGTCAAAATTTTTTACTAAAAATTTAAGTTTTAAAAGAATCCTTATTATACTCCCAACATTCACAAGATACTGAAGTTATGGAAATTGATGTTAATTATAATTGGCTCATATAAATATTATAACATTACTGTATCTCTCGACATAATGGTAATGTGCATGCTTGAGACATAATGGTAATGTGCATGCTTGAGATATAATGGTAATGTGCATGCTTGAGACATAATGGTAATGTGCATGCTTGAGACATAATGGTAATGTGCATGCTTGAGACATAATGGTAATGTGCATGCTTGGA
>VCRD01007618.1:9572-30228 GCA_006783055.1 Trinorchestia longiramus
TAGTGATAACCCTCATGGAATAGTAGTGATAACCCTCATGGAATAGTAGTGATAACCCTCATGGAATAGTAGTGATAACCCTCATAGAATAGTAGTGATAACCCTCATGGAAAAGTATATTTTCATTTGTGAGGAAAGAGCTGTCGTCTAGGCTTATTTAAGCCTCTTGTGTTTGTATCCGCTGCTTCCGAGAATGTTGGACTTATCAGTGAATAAAATGTGTAGCATATGGGGAAGAACTGCCTTGGATACTTTTGCAGTTTTATTTTGTTGGAAATTTTGTGCTAAGATCTTATCCTTTGCCAATTTTCGGAAAATGTAAATTTTAGGGCAATGATGGAGGAAAGAAACTCAATTTTAGGCTAATTGTGTGCGTGCTAAATATTTAGACTAGTCGATCTCCATTTAACTTAAAGTTCAATGTCAATTTTACAATCTCTGTATGAAGATCATGCAATCATGCTTATTTTTATAAAGTTTATGTATATGTTATTTCATCAAAATTTTTATAAAGCATGTTTAGTATTATAGATTTTTCCCTACCTAATGTACATTATACGTATGTTCTTTCCTTCATAATTGAAAGCAAAACACGCAATGTAATAGAAGCTGCTTAAAATTGTACTTGTTAAATGACAAGCAGACTTTTAGCTTTAAATAATAGCAGTGTTACCCAAGCAGCTGGTTACTTCTGCATGCTTTGTATGGACTGACTTTTTAATAAGCTTACGTTGATACTCAATAAAAACTTTGTTT
Source organism: Trinorchestia longiramus (assembly GCA_006783055.1). Taxonomy (NCBI): domain Eukaryota; kingdom Metazoa; phylum Arthropoda; class Malacostraca; order Amphipoda; family Talitridae; genus Trinorchestia; species Trinorchestia longiramus. The sequence goes on from VCRD01007618.1 coordinate 10,329, forward strand.
ATTCTTTGATCGATCTGGTAGACGTAAAAATTCAAAGGTATTTAAAAATCACTTATATATGAAGGCTGAAATATACATGACTAGATTTGTAAAGTTACGTGTAATTTCTTCACGTTTTGGTTTACTTAATATTGATAAAATATTCACACTTTGAAAATCCCATTGTACACAATGAGTAACTTATTTATTTATTTTGTTTTAGATCGTGTACGCGTGACCACCCTGGACAAACCGACTAGCTTTGAAGCATGCCACAGGCTGCACAAGGTAGGTATGCAAGAATTTCTTCGCCGTCCTACATCTAATATCCGCATTTATTATTTCTGCAGTGTATATTATAATCTACTGTCTTCTTTACAATTCTAAACGTCCCTACGTTCTTGCAAGCATCATGTTTCAACTTTTTGTTTTTATTTTTCAGTATTTCCGTGGTATACATATAACTTCCGGTTATTAAATTCGAAGTTACATTATAAAAGAAGACTTGAGCGCAATTAAGTCTTCCATGGTCTACAATAATAATTAAATTTTATAGATCATCAGCACATCACTCTAAAAGATCTACTAGTATATTCGCACTCACGACCTAGAGCTTCCCTCTGACTCCAATTTTCAAATTCATGATTTTAGCTTTACTGCTGGAAACTTGTACTATAACAGTATGTTGTATGCGAATTCTTACATTCGGATCACTGTTAGATCACCTACTCAGCATAGAATGCCTACCACGTCATCAGTCGCAAGATGTTAGGTCAGACTTGTAGAAAAGGTTGAAGCGGGAAACTTCTCTCTTCTGATGAACTCGTTCACGTTCCACTACCTTCTTGATCTTGTCCAAATATACCGAATAACGTTATATCACCATTATGTATTCATCTGTTGTAATAGTGAAGAACATATCTGCATAGTAGGTTTTGCTTAATTTTCTGAATTTTCTAGTACAGGGTACGACAACATAACTTCATTTTTTTTCAAAGCGGTTTGCTTTGAAAAAAATATAATTTTCTTTTTTCGGAGAACTTTGCTTTAAAAAAGGAAGTTATGTTGCTGCACTCTGTATTTAAGTGTACAGATTTACCAGAATGTGGTGTAGGGCGTTTAAAAGTTGGAAAGAGATACGATCCTGAAGTGACGAGTAGCCCTCAGAAGCTATTACTTCGTGCACGAGACAGTCGTATCCGCTCCTCGAAGTTTATTAAGTGCAATGAAAAGGAATTCAAACTATTGCCAAACGCATAGATTATGAATCACAGTATTAACTCAGCTTGAACTAAAAGAGGAATATTTAAATCAAATGACCTTTACATCAAGGATTTCCGCCATTACATATGAAAGCAAAGATTAAGTTTACATCAAAATTGAAACTTCGCCGTATCGTGTTGAAACATTCATTCCCTATTTGAATTGTCATTTGGAAGCATCACACACGTACGTACATATGCGTATAAACAAGGTAGACTATACTAGATGTGTCTTTTAGTTAGAAAACTGTGTTCCGAAACGCGAAGCGTACTGACACGTTTGCATTCTGGGACGTAACTTCTGCAATGGAAAAAACTTCAGATGCATAAAAATTCATAACGGAGCTGCAAATTAACTTGGACAGAACGTAATGCGTCTGTAAGTGTTGTGCAACGAAATATAAAGATTATTATGTGAAACCATACAATATCAGTCTGATATGTTAACACATGACTACTGTCTCACATTTAAAAAACTTTATCAAACACAGGAAGGTTTGTAAGAATATGTTGATATAAATGAAGGTATAAACTTGATCAGTTTCGTGATATACGCGGCTCCTTCAACGATGCTTCACCATACCGTGTTAGCACTGCGTGAAATAGCGGATTGAACATTGTCGCTGTTAGAAATAGTACTCCTACGTAACGATGACTTTCTTAATCAAATCATGATTTTCAGTTGCTGCTTCAGTAATATTTTTTTATCCAAGATCGTGATTTTCTATCTGTTGTACATCACGAAAGACGTTTTCCCTACGTCCTTTGTTTAGTGATTCTTCTCAAGCAACCACTCAACACAAAAGTCAAATGTTGCACAGAAGTCAGAGGTACTCTCGAAATGCTCGAGTTCTAGTGAACTGACAGGTGGCCAGTTACGGACGGGATATTATGTACCAAATAATACGATGTATTATACTCTTATTATATTGTTCCCAACACTATATATATATATATATATATATATATATATATATATATATATATATATATATACGGGATATAGGGTTTCATGCATTACTTGAATTGGAATCAATTTTTACGAAACGGAATATGAATTTATGCTAATTTAGAAATAAAATTTTTCTTTTCATTATTTGTTCATCGTTTGGGTAGCACAATTTAAGTTGACCATGAAAAGGGGGATAAAAATTTCAGCTAATGCTGGTAGGCATAGGTGAAAAAAAAAAGAAAATTGAGAACTATGGTACTGGGTGTTCAATAATTAACCCATTATGGCCGAAAGTTGAAAAATGCTGCTAGGGCAATGAAAATTGGTGGAAATTATCAAAACAAACTAACGTAGATCATACCAGTTCCATACGTGTATTGAAAGTGAATTAGACTTAAAAGTACACGCTGGTTGAACAGAAAAGCAAGTTTAACATATTTTAAACATTATAAACAATTTTTTGTTACGTCTATTTATATACGCAGCGGCCCTAATGGGTTAATTAACATCACGACTTTTAGAGCTCATGTTTATTAAACAAATAAATGTGTGCAACTTCAGTCAAAAAAATAGTTACATATACTGGGTGGCCCATAAGTAAGGTACCTTTTTAAAACTATTATAGCTATAAATTACAAATGGGAAAGAGATTTGGTTAATTCAGAATGAATGAGGAGATTTCGAAGTTTTCTACCAGCGTATCAAGTCTACCGACAATCATAACATATTGCCCAAAAAATTCATGAAATCCGCTTCCCTAGAATGAATCGCTACGCAATGGAACAACGAGCAAAAATAGTGGAACTTTACTTCCGATGTAATTGTTTGGTTACTGCAGTTCAGAGGAATTACAGGAATATTGATGGTGTTGAAAGAAGTCATTCAAAGAAGTGCATAAAAAATGGTATTGGAATTTAGAGAAACTGGGACAACAGCAGACAGACAACGTTGTGGCAAGCCACGGACTATACGAACTGGTGCTTCAATTCAGCTTGTTGCAACGAGTGATCGGCCCAAAACGTCAACTAGGAAACGTTCAATTCAACTGAGAATGTCAAGTAACTCACTGCAACGTATTTTGGTAAAAGATCTAAAGTATCATCCATATAAAGTTCAATTAACTCAAGAACTCCATCCTACTGACTACCAGAAGCGATTAGATTTTGTGAATAGATTTCTGCAGCTTGCAGAATATGAAAACTTTGTAAAGAACTTAATAATGACTGATGAGGCACATTTTCACCTCAATGGTTTTGTTAATAAGCAAAATTGCAGATTCTGGGCTTCAGAAAATCCAAAAGAAACTCATGAACGGCCACTTCACTCAGCTAAAGTAACAGTATGGTGTGGCATTACGTCATCGAGGATCATTCGACCATATTTTTTTGATAATGCTAATGGTGATACAATTTGTGTTTATGGAAACCTGTATAGGCAGATGATTCAAGAATATTTAATACCCGAAATTGGAGATGATAATACAGAGATTACCTTTTTCCAAGAAGGTGGAGCTACAGCGCACGCAGCGAAAGAACCAATGCAAATGTTAAAAGCAATTTTTCCAAACAGGATAATGTCTCCTTTTGGTAATATACCGTGACCGCCTCGATCTCCAAATCTAAGTGCTCCTGATTTCTTTCTCTGGGATACTTAAAGGAAAATGTTTACATTGAAATGCCTGATACTTTACAGCAATTGAAACTAAACATCATTCAAGAGATTAACATTACACCAGAGACGTTAAGGAAAATAATGAACAGCACTGTTGAAAGAGCAAGCCATTTTTTGACTAATAATGGAGGCCATTTAAAAGATATTGTATTCCATAGTTAATTATATTTTATTGTTGCATTTATAAATTTATATTAACCTTTAAATTTCTTCTTTCATTCTGAATTAACCAAATCTCTTTACCATTTTTAGTGTTATATCTATAATAATTTTGGAAAGGTACCTTATTTATGGACCACCCTGTATATCTAATAATTGGAATTTAATACATCTATTCAATATACCCTCCGTCTGCGTCGATAACAAGGTGAAGACGTTTAGAAAGTGACCTGCACTAGTCACAAATAACTTCTTGAGGGATTTTGACCCATTCGTTTTCAAGTTCTGAATTTAGTGTCTTCAAATTTTGGTGATGTGTCGCTGAAACTAGATTCTGTAATCGAAAGAATTCAGGTTTGGCGCTGAAGAAGGCCGCTTCTGTGTTCGAAATGAAGTGGCGAACACTGGATGCCAACCCCTCTTGTATTTTGTTAGCTCTATGTGAGGGTGCAGAGTCTTGCTTAAATGACTACTGGGATTTTTTTGAACGATTTTTATCCCAAGGTTACGATGGCTTGGCAGGAATGTCGTTGCTGTAATTTTCTTGGTTAATTTTGACTTCTTCTTCCACGAAAACCAATGGACTTGTTTCGGTTTCAGTGGACGGTGCCGAAATAAACACTGAAGCTGCTCTTTGTCTTCGAGTGTATCAGGAGTGCCAATCTTACCAGTCTAAGATATAAATCGATCATTTGTGTGGCAAATTTTTTAGTGGGCGTAACATTTATTTTCGTCACTGAACAGAAGTTCGGTAGCGTGCCTTTGCGGATGCGAAAGAAAATTTCAGCTGTTGCAAGACGTTTGTCAATAATTTTTTGTGGATAATGGCCGTCTTCTCTGATGCTTGAAAGTCGAAATTTTCAAGGTTTTGTCCTGAATGAGAAAGGTTTCCATGGATACATTCTTCTTATTTGCCAGATTTCTGAAGGATCATTTCGGGTTACTTCTGAGCTTTTCTCAGGAGGATGTTACATATTTTAAGTTCTGGTATTTCGTGGATGACCTTGTCCAAGCTGATTTTTCCCTTCTTCAGTCTCTTTTAGCTGCTTTGACGTTCTCGAGACGAGTGTTTTGTCAACCTTTATAGTCTTGGTAATATCCGTTAGGGATTTTCTCACTTTATCGAAGTTTTAACTACAATGGCATCCAAAATTAATGAACAAATATTCAATCTTCAAATCTTCAAAAAAATGTGACTCAATTTTTTAAAATTTTCACTGAATCTAGGCACACAGTATTTGAACTATTTTTCATATTTTCAGGCTGTAAAAGTAATACTACCATAGTTATTTAACATTTTATTTTTTGAGTGTCCAAAATTAACACGTTGACTCCGAAGTGGTACGTATGTGTACCACTTAGGTTAGGTTCTGTATTTTTTTCAGATGCTTCTAGTGACTATGCGTACAAAGTGAAGTGTTACACCAATCAGGCAATCGGAGTCAACGTGTTAAGGAACTAAATTTCAAAAACGTTTGAAAATTGGGAAATAACTGGTTTTTCTCATAGTAGCATATAAAGATGATGAAGAAACATCTGCTTATCATCACTGCAACATTTGTAATCGTGCCAAAACTAATTAAAGTCGATGTAATTATTACAACAGAAATTGTGAAATTACGAAAGGAGAATCGTACAATTGAATTAATTATGAAACAGATTAATCGTTCTAAAATTTTATATTGTAAGTCGAATTCTGAAACTTTATAATGAAATTGCTAGGCACCGTGTTCGAGTGGTCTGCGGCCTGTTAGGTATCAGGTCTCTGCTTCGGGCAGAAAGACCGCGGGTTCGAAACCCGGCCATGAATACGAGCTGTTTCTCGTTTCGTGCCGTGAGCTCGCACTTATCGGTAAGCCCTCAACTCCCCGCCCATGGACACATCCCAGGATCATCGCATGGAGCTCACCATCATCCTTACTCTAAGAATGTTAACCTTAAGGATTTGAAAAACCAATGTACTAATGTCTATGTACTGTGTACTTGATTGGAAATAAAGTTGTTTGTTTGTTTGTTTAGGCTAACTAATCCGAAGAAGCTGGGTAGACAGACCAAGGACAACTACAGTAAGAGAGGACAGGGTTATGCAACACATAGCACTAAAAAGCTGTTTTCTAACTGCGAGTAAAGTTTCCGGTCAAATTAAAGGTGGCGCAAATATTTCACGACAAAAGGTGTCCAGACTATTGCATGAACTAGACCTTTATGTAAGATCTTGGAAAAAGCAACTAATAAGTTAAAAGAGTCCGGCAGTACGATGATTAACATTTACAAAGAAACATGTCAGTTGGGCAGAAGACGATTGAAAGAAAGTATTTTTCAGGGATGAATCTAAATTACATCTATTTGGGAGCGATGGTAAACTGTGTAAGGAGAATAATTGTTAAAGTTTGAAATAAAACTATAAAGATAACTATAAAGATTGGTGGGGGAAGCGCGATGGCTTTCAGTGTGATATCAGGCCAGGGTACATCACCTCTTGGGCATTTAACCCTTTAGCGACCAATTTGTTTTTATAGTTTTTACGTCTAAGCTCACAAAGACCGTCTGTACACTGATGCAATGAAGCACGCTGAGAGCCAGGCAGCCAAAAGAACGACGCTGTACCATGCCGCTGCGTTCAAACCTAGTAGCAACCTCATATTGCTCACTGTTTAATTATTAGAACAATTCTCCCAAAGATCGTGAAAGACGACAGAATTGTCCTTTTAGTCGCTAAAGGGTTAACACGTTGCCTCCGATTGCCTGGCCGGTGTAAATCTTCACTTTGTACGTATAGTCACTAGAAGGATCTGAAAAAATTACAGAACCTAACCTTAGTGGCCCACAAATTAAACGTACCACTTCGGAGTCAACGTGTTAAACACTAGAGTTAATGCTGCTGTTTACAAGAATGTGTTAAAACAACATGTTGGCCAGTTTTACAGAACTTTGGAATTGATACATACTCCTGGTTTTATACAGGATAATGCTTCTTGCCACCATGCAAGGCTCGTTATGGGCTATCTTAACACGTTGACTCCGAAGTGGCACGTATGTGTACCACTTAGGTTAGGTTCTGTAATTTTTTCAGATCCTTCTAGTGACTATGCGTATAAAGTGAAGTTTTACACCAATCAGGCAATCGGAGGCAACGTGTTAAGGATCAAGGAGTAGAGGTTATGAACTGGCTTTCTCAGAGTCCCGACATGAATCCAATAGAGACCCTATAGAACACTAGGACAAAATGTTTTGGCGAGAAATGCAACGACGGTTTTATATTTGTGACTTAAATTACTACACGAACAGGCCAAGATTACAGGTGCTTGATGTCAATATTAACTAAAATCCTGCGTTCGTAGATGCGCTGCACGTTTTTGAAAAAAGGTTGCAATACTAAATGTTAAAAATACTATCTGTAATCTGTTGTAATCATGTTTGGATGAAAACGTTATTTTGTTCCTTAATTTTGGATTCTTAAAAAGTGATAAAATGTTATGTTAAATAACTATGGTGGTATTATTTTGGCAGCCTGAAAATTTGATAGTTCAAGTACTGTATGTTTACATTCACTGAAATTAAAAAAAATTACATGTTTTGAAGATTTAGAAGTTTTTACTATTTGTTCCGTAATTTCAAACAACACTGTAGGTGTTTTGTTTAAATCTTTAGCCATTATGATAGACATTATACCTGGAAAACATATGACTTCCTTAATGCGCAAAAATTAACAAAATAGTATAATGTGTAAATAATTTATAATACATTTGAATCTAACAGTAAGCATTGGACACCCTGTACAAGAGTTACATCTCTACTTTCAAATTTAGAACCGTTCTAACATACGTTCGAAGGATTCTATTTGTGATGGTAATGTTTAATTTATTCGAACTCATAGTACACCAAAATTATAGTTAATACGGCTCTGATCGTAAAATAATGGAGCATTTGCAAACAGTATTTCAGATAAAAGAAAGGCAAATTACATAAAAGGTTCTTTAGCTGCTAATGACGGAGCTAGCGATCTTTAAACTAAGGCTTTTGCTTAAAACGCAAATTGGTGTTCATACCTAAATATTCAAGGAAATTTTTACAGTTATATATATATATATACAGTTTTTATATATATATATATAACTAGTAAAAGTTACGTTACATTTAGTGGGAAAACATTTTATCTTTCCCTGTCATTTAGAATACAGTCTTTCATCTTTCTTTTAAGAATAAGTTAACCTAGCAACAATGCGTGGTCCAGACAGGTAGAATAAATTTGGAAAGTAATGACACTTGTATAATCAATGCAACTCATCATAATTCTTTACTGACTTTCACTTCATTCAATCAGTCGTTATAAACGTAATCATAATAATAATGGTAATCATTTGGGTCAAAATTGAAAGCATTTTTCAGATCATCGTGACTAAAGTCACCTCGTTCGTATACTTCGCGTAGACGATCGCGCACGTTACTGTTAAAAATATCCGGAAAGCCTTCTTCGTTGGCTGGTGCTGAAAAAGGGTCGGGAAAATCGTTTCCCTCGCCAGGAGATTCAAACGGATCAGGGAAATATCCATTGCCCTCAGTAGGTGATCCCAGCACTGCTTCTGCGTCAGCTTCAAAGTTACCGGCTGCTGTTGTTGTAGTAGACGCTGTTGGAAGAGCTGTACTTGTTGGAGTAGTCGGAGGGTTTGTTGTAGTAGTGGGTGGAGATGTAGTTGTGGTGGTAGTAGTAGTAGTAGGTGGAAGTGTAGTTGTGGTAGTACTAGGTGGAAGTGTAGTTGTGGTAGTTGGAAGTATAGTTGTAGTAGGTGGAAGTGTAGTTGTAGTAGGAGGTAGTGTAGTTGTAGTTGTAGTAGTAGTAGAAGTAGTAGTAGTAGTTGGTGGAAGTGTAGTTGTGGTAGTAGTACTAGTAGTAGGTGGAAGTGTAGTTGTGGTGGTAGTAGTAGTAGTAGAAGTAGGTGGAAGTGTAGTTGTGGTAGTACTAGGTGGAAGTGTAGTTGTGGTAGTACTAGGTGGAAGTGTAGTTGTGGTAGTACTAGGTGGAAGTGTAGTTGTGGTAGTACTAGGTGGAGGTGTAGTTGTGGTAGTACTAGGTGGAGGTGTAGTTGTGGTAGTACTAGGTGGAAGTGTAGTTGTGGTAGTACTAGGTGGAGGTGTAGTTGTGGTAGTACTAGGTAGAAGTGTAGTTGTGGTAGTACTAGGTGGAAGTGTAGTTGTAATTAGAGGAGTTATCGTAGTCACTTGTGGTGATAATGCAGTCGTTGGATCAATTGTAAACGAGGAAGGAGTCGTGTTGGGAGTGTGTGCTGTAGAGAACAGTGGTTGCGTTGCATTGACTGTGTTAATTTCAGTAGACGTTGAAGTAACGGTTATGGGCATGAAAATTCCCTCATCTGTCATGTTATTTCTTTCTGTAAAATGGAGGAGATCTGATGTCTCATTCGCACTTTCCGTCCCGAATATTTTTTCATCCATTGCTGTACTTGAAATTATTTCTTCTGATGACTCTTCTTCTGGTGACTCTTCTTCTGGTGACTCTTCTTCTGGTGACTCTTCTTCTGGTGACTCTTCTTCTGGTGACTCTTCTTCTGGTGGCTTTTCTTCTGATGATTCTTCTTCTGGTGAATCTTCTTCTAACGGCTTTTCTTCATGGTCCTCTGTAATAACGATATTTCCTTCAGATGAAACATGTTCTTCGCCCGAAGGCTCAACGTCTGCTGCTATTTTTTCTGTTGGTTGCGATGTATCCTCAGCAGAAACTTCAGGTAACATTGTGCTGCGTAGTGTTTCATTAATTAGAACTCCCTCTTCTGTTGAAATATCTTCTGTTAAAATATCTTCTGTTAGATCGGGCCAGTTACTGGACTCGAAATCTTCGACTAAAGTGTCCCGGTTAACTGAACTGGTTGTGATATTGATTGGTTCCGGTACCGCTGATGCTGTAGGTTGGCTTGTGGTAACTGGAGTAACTATGACCTCAGTTTCTGGTTTCTCTGTCGGTGTTAGATTAGTTCGATTTGGATTCAAAAGACCTTCATTTTCGAGGATTTCATTGATGGTAGGAGAGTCTTGTCTCACGTAAGTCGACACTCCAGAAGAGTTACTGACGGTTACATTTATGCCGAGTCTTTCGAGCATCGCGATTGTATTTTTATCGCCTCGCGATACACCTTCCCTGACCTGCTCCACGAAGAAATCGTACTTCTGTTCACCTGTTAGTTTTCGTTTGATTTTCCTGTACCCCGCTCTGACTGCTCCACTAACTCTGCGACCGAAAGAGACCGCAACCCTGCGTGTGGCATTGGTTCCCCTGCGAATGGCTCGCCCGATTTGGGAATTACGGATCGCCTGGCCCACCGTAGAATTCTTGAAGCGCTTGTAGCCTTTGCTTACAAAGTTTGATATTCCCCGAATAGGACTGAATGCTCCCCAAAATCCACTAGATGGGTTTTCATCCTTTGCTTCTTCGCCATCTTCGACATATTCTTCCTCAGCAACCGGGGCATAAGTCGTAACTTCTCTGAATGCCCCGAAACTTGGCTCTGTCGTTGTCGTGGTGGTAGTTATCGTTTGCTTGTCCCTCTAAAAGAAATGGAAATTTTGTTAGAAAACCAGTTTAGTTAAGAAAGAAACTGTGCCTTAAAATACATAGGGATTACTCTGCATTTTATAAGCGTGGCAATGGAATACAATTGGAAATTTCTTTAGTTTACGCGTTTAATTTTCTGAGTTATGTCCAGCCTGCAACCAGAAGAGGGAGAGTCACTATCCTCCCATGTTTTAGATTTTTAAATACAGATTATATTCATTACGAAATTTATTCTTGTATTTTTAGGTTTACAGTATAATGATACTGGAATACTTATTTTTCATCTCTACCGTATCGAACTGTTTTTGCAAATGCCTTACGCTGTAATTAATGTGTTCTTAAGCCCATATGCAAAGGTTATTTCTTTCTCGACTTGCGCGTGGAAATAATTAACAAAATAATTTTGTTTTATTGAATTACTGAGAGTAACATCTTATTAATAAGACACATATTTCAGTTCAAGAACCACAATTGTAACATTTTTCATTATAAAGCAAGAAGACAGCTTTAGAAGAATTTATCAACTCGTGATGGATTTGGCCTGCATTAACATCAATTTTCAGCTCAATGCAGTTGCTACCGATAGCTGATACACATACAAGAAAAAATATATGCCTACTCATTTTATAACATGGGTTAGGAGAGCGGTTGTTCTATGAAATTATGTTGCTACAGAAGACAAGATTGATTAGTTCCTCGCTATCGATGTCTTGTCATTTCATAGAGGCGTAGCTGGCTCTCATGAATCATAGTGATGCGATGAAATTGAATCTCGCCCTCAAGGTAATCGATCCCCTTGTATGCATACATACTCGACCCAATATTCATTACAGCAAGATATATCTATTATAAAATGTCTGAATTTATTCGTATATTGTATCAAATTCTGAAAAATATGTTCAGAATATGTATTTTTTCATTTTTCACGTGTACATATTGTACATATGGACTTCGAAATCTATAAAAAGGGGAATGCATGCGTTAAAATCAGAGAACATACTTGGCACTGTTTGAAGTAGGTATTGCAACATGCTGTACCTTGCGTTCAAAAATAGCATCATACATTTAGATACGCCTGATGAAGAAAATTTTCATGCATAGTTTTTATGGTATTTTTATTCATCTTCTAGAATGTAACATTTAAATTAAGTGTTCACTATACTTACATGTATTTTTTGATCGGTAAAAGTTTTTTGTCTCGTCGAAGGCTGTTTTTGTCATTTTACTGTAGACGATTCTCTACGGGGTGATTTATTGTAAGTGAAATTGTTACTTTGAAGAATAATTTTAAACTTTCATCCCAGTTTAGTTTTATCGCTTGATTGGTGCTAATTTTAATCGACTTTGAAAAAACCTACAAAAAACAGTGGGAGGACACCCAAAGTCCTAAATTATGATTTCAAATTTACAGCACTGTACGATGTAGCTTCCTGACTTTTGTCTCAGTTATCAGTCTCGTCAACACTGATTGTGGAACGTGATGAATGACATTTTTTATGTCGCTGAATATCTTGAGCTTGCTTTAATCCCCAGTTATATTTATAGTGATTCTTAAATGTTTAGAACAATTTAAATTGAAAGTAACTACGTTTGTGGAAATTCTTGAAATTGTCAGGAATATGTGTTGCATTATTCTATTTTCTCAAAATCATCTTAGAACTATCAAGTTGTCTCCATTCTTAATGGTTAAATTTGGTTTATGTAACGATAGTTGCATTTGAACTTGAGTTTCAATCCAGAATCTTTTTCTGCTTGGGAATAAATGGAAAAGATACCAATACCTTAATTCACTATTCATCTTGACTCGTAGAAATTTCTCGGTAATAGTCTCGGCAATTAGAAGATCAAATACACACCTGCGCAAGTATCTCTAGATTTACTCATAATTTCACGGTACAGAGTTTCTATGTAAAAATAATATAATTATATCTTCCTTCGGCTTAAAGTCAGACCCATCCTCTCATCGGCAATAGCATATGTTGATGTAAAGAATACTTCATTATATTCATAAATAAAGTAGTGATATTCTTATTCGAAGATAAGTTAAATAATTATATTCATTCAAAAGAAGTGTTTGATGCAAGGGCAAAGTGGTAGTTGTGAAAATTAGTATTAACAATATTATATTAATAAGTTACACCAATATTTGAGGTTATTTTGCTGTGTGTGTGCCCAAATGAATTATTTCTCACAAACATTGAAATGCTCGTCTGTTTACCTCTTTCCAGGAAATTTTTGGCCAGCATAGTATCTTTAGATTTTTTGTTGCAGGCATTAAAACTTGCAGACTTGTGTGCTTAACCCGTAATAAATTTGACACATACGTGTTGGTTTTCCCTTCCAGCTTTCGTTTTACTAAAATACTGTATTTTTCATGAAAATTTGGCTCGGGGTATTGTGGATAATCCAGAAGTTCTTGGCATGTGGTTTGTGATGAATAGAATTTGCATTTGCAAAATCATACAATTTTTTTAAGTATATCAATGATACAAATGATTTCGTTACTTGAAGTAACAAACTATTTGCTCGTAAAACGTAAATTTCTAGTATTCATTTAATACTCTGTAGAATAATACCTCTTATTTTTCATATTGTTTGCACCATAAATATCTAGACTACTACAGAATTTTAGTTTCTAGACTGCTATAAGAATTAGAACTGCCTACAATGAGGCAACGATATTGTCCACTACAATTACTAAGGAGGATTTCACTATAATATGACAATCTTACCGAAAAGGGCCAGAAGCTCCAACGCCTGAGCCTGTTGAGATGCTCCTGGTGGTGTTTTGGGTGCAGTTGCAGCTGGTCAAAGTCTTCGCTGTCTCTTCTCAAGGGCTTGGAGTGTCCTAATGAAGTAAATATTATACAGAACACTATGCATATAATCGCTTCTTTCATCATGAACCCCTCTAACAAAATTGTGATCAGATTTTGATGAAACTGGATTCCAATGCAGACACTGAAATAGAATGAAGGCACTGAAATTGTTGAATAAAAAATGATGTGAAATTCAGAGAATGTATGTCTGTGATACTGACTATTCAGGCTTGGATGGGGTTTACTCATGATATCATTCCGCGTGCTTATCAAAACGTATTCTCACCGTTGTACAAACGTAACTTGAATATTCCTCTACTAAACAGTGGCTTTTTTGTAATAAATACAAAATGTTGGTTAACATTGAATAAAATTTGAACATTTGATACTTTCTAATTTATATACATGTATATTCTAGAACTTGTCATTCTAAATGAAAGGGAGTATGCTCTGGCATTTTCCTTTAATTAAGCCCTTATGTCTTCCAGGCTCAGAATGAAGGTTCGTTCAGAAGGAAGTGCTGAGAAAAATTTCTCTCCTGGGGATATTACTTTGAAACAAGTTCAACATCCCGTAATGGAAGTGTAATTGAGTACATTTCTATTATGAAATTTATTACTTGTAATGTCTAGGTACATTCATACGTATAATGACCCTGTAAACCTACAGTTACGAACTTAATTCGTTCTTGGACTCTGGTCATAACCCGAATCTATTTTTCATATTGAAAGACTTGTGTATACAATTATTATTTCGTTCCAACCTCAGAAAAACGGCTCAGCTGCTCAATTCTTCCACGAATGCCTTCAAAGAGACATTTTAGACTACTCACTTGTTCACTTTTTATTTTCTTTCTTTGGTCCTTGTATCCTTTTTTTAATAAATCACTGATTTATTGGAATTATGGGTTCACTAACAGCATTTCCAGCTAACTCATCATTTGTCCACACGAACAAAAATCCTTCAACTTCCTCTAATACTTTAAATCTTCATTTCGTTACCCAGTCACTCCTTAGTCACATTAACCGCCATTATTGTTTCTTTATTCCCCAGCATTGTGGAGATAGTCGATTTTGTAAAATTCTACCGCTTTTCAAGATCAGAAACACAATATTATCTTCTTTCTTATTTCCTTCCCTAGTAATGAGGATTTTCGCGACTTAGTAACCATATTTCAAGTTAAAATACTACTCATAAGACCACGAATTACACAGCATTGTGCTGAACAACTTGTACAATTTATGTGACTGAGAACAAGTGAACTTGAACTTGTAAATGTGCACTTGAAATTGAAGGGTGAACAGCACTAGTGGACTACTTGCATTTTTTCCCACGGGAAAAAATTCAAGTAGTCCACTAGTGCTGTCCACCCTTCATATAGTAAACTACTGGATCGTAATCGCCTCTGTCAGCGCTGTGTTAGCGACAGCACGGGAGTGGACTACTTGCATTTTTTTCCGTGGAAAATATATATTATATTATATTTTCCACGGGAAAAAATGCAAGTAGTCCACTAGTGCTGTCCACCCTTCAATTGTATGAACGGGTCGGCAACCTGTGTTCGTATGTCGATGGAGCGGGCATAACCGAGGGAAAGTTTCGTATCAAAATTTGGTTGTAACCCGAGGGTCCACTCTATTTCCGATGTGAGATAATTTTGATGAGGTAGTCCATGCATCAGCTGAATGATGCAAAACAGAAAAATACAGGACCGTCAACAGTCCCGACTCGGTACCTGTGAACGTTCAGAGTTTCAGGCGTTTAGAACCAGGTAGCAAAACACATTTCCACTTTCTGATCTTGGTATATTCCTTGTCTTGCTTTGCTAGCATTCATGCCTATAACGAATGATGACTATAACGTAGTTAAATTTCAAGAGATGGTTGAATATTTTCAGTAACGTCACAGGGGGAAGCAGGGGGACTTCTCAGCGATCTTATGTCTGTGCTTTGATTTTTGAAGGCTGTGCGGTCTGAGTGTTGAACTGTTTGTCGTCAGTGTTTAGTTACACGGAACATATATGTGGGTGCATACTTGTGTTTCGAGGTCGTTTTCGTCGTTCTAAGTAGCGAAGCTGGTCGACAATTCTGTCGTGCTCATAATTAAAAAAGATGTGGACCCGACGTGTGCGGAGAGCTGGCTTCGTGCACTTAAAACTTGCGGTGAAAATTTCTGTGGTGTTTGGTATTTTATCGCAAAATCCATGATAAAATGTATGACGTGAAGAAATAGAATAAATTTATCAAGTTTGGCTGCGTAAGATTTGAATTCCCTAGTTAGGGTAAACATTTTAAGACACTTATATAATTTACAGGAGAAAATCATTCTCATTTCTCTCGCTTTTGAAGTTTTACCGCGTAGACGTTGTAAACCTATTCGTTTGTACCACTTAGCTCTTGTATATTAATCATTCATCAGGGATTGACCTTGTACTAATGAAAATCGGTCGCTCAACGGCGTGTTTACTTACTTAATCAGAGGGTCATAATTACAATACCGTACAATAATTGTGATGGAAATTGATACTGTTTTATTGTTCAGAATATATATTTGACGTTGAAACCAATGTCATGAAGTTTACTTTTCAAAATTAATACTTTTCAGTATTATTAGGTACGCGTTTGTTCATTTTTTTACTCTGCTTTGAATTACGTTAAGGTACGTTGTCTTCACTGGACACTCGTTGTGGATCGTAAATGCTTACGAAAAAAATTACTAATTTAATCCCAAAATATTTGAATAAAATTGTTTACGGCAGCTGAAGAAACATTTTTCAGGCTACAAACAATTTTTGTAATGCTAGAAATTTTTTAACCATAAAAGATTGTGAAAAGTTCTTTTTTTAACTCTTTTCAGTTTAAAAAATGAAAGAAGCATGAGATCAAACAGCTCGAAATAAGAGCTTGACCGTAAGGCAGGATGCGTAACTGGGTTACAATCTGCCTGCCTGTACAGCAAGTGTAACTCGTTGACCACCACAGCCCGAGCTGCTACTCAGAACACTGAGGCCTTTGTGGCTCTCAAGTCGTCTCCTGAATGATGCTTCTCAGAAGTGAGATCATATACAAGCCTTGACTTACACTGATTCTCCTAATAACATGTACGATTACGTCAGTGAGTAACCTTAATTCTGTCCTTTTGATGAACCAGACACTTCTCTCTGATATTGCGTACTGGATTGTAATCCATTCTTTGATATTACGAACTGAATTGTAATTCATCCTCTGATATTGCTTACTGAATTGTACTTTATTCGGTAAGCCCCTACGTTTTTATTTATTTTGGTTCTGCAATATTACTAGGCTTTCTACCTCATTTAACTTTATCATCGTAAATTCAGAACCGTTCTACCACTAGCAATAATAGAAAAAACTGAGGGTGGGGGAAGGTGAGGGAGTGTTCGTAAAAGGAATTTCCCGCAGCGCGCGTAGGGATTTGGTTGTCTTATGGTCCAAAACTCCACTTGCAGGGCTTATTCAAATAGAACTTACCTTCACCCGCACGTTTAAAAAATTCGCGTGTACATTTACAATGTTTATCTTTCCAGGATGGCAGAAACAACAATTCATGCACAAATAGCGGTCTCCTGGGATTATTGGGAGCATATACAGTAGCATGTCTTTCCTCTGTGTTCTGGTACTCCCGGAAGTCCTAGGCGCATCGTGCAGCAAATTTCCGGTAAGAATCTACTTATATAATAGACAGTGTATCTTTTTCTCTAACTGTGTGCGTCCATCCCATTTCTTCATATCTTTTACAAAGAAAAAATGATTGAACTGAAATCAGAACAGGTATACATGTATTATAAGCATTTTATTGTGGATACCAAAGACGCCGGATAACTATAAAATACGCCATTCTTTCCCGTTTTTAGCCTTCTTTTCCTACACGGTAGTGTTATCGCTAGATAAGATACAGAATTGAAGTTCTGTATATATTCATTAAAATATTCAGGTTCTTATAGTACCATTCGTAAAACTGAAAATATATTTATTTCATAGTTCCTTTATTTTATCACTTTCAAACTGAGGCATTTTCACGGATACTATCTAGACCATGTTATCGGTAGATATGGGACAAAATGAAAGTTCTGTGTGTATTCATGAAAAATATTCATTTAAATACAATAATTCGTCGTAAATCTTTAATACATTAATATTTGTAATAATTTAAAATTAGTCAAACCTAAACCGTAAAATTTCCATGGAAACTATCTAGTGTCTACATATGCCAAGTGTAGCGACTTTATTTATCAATTAATAATTCTCTTAAAACTCATTACTTCTTTTGAATAAATCTTGGGCGACTACGACAGTCCACTACTAACTCAGTCATGAATAATTTTATTAGTTTGTAAGGGTTGCCTTTGTCGCCAGTTTGTGTATACTTTGCTGGCTTCACTTGTCACGAGGAAGATATGTCCTTTTGCCCCGCGCAGCGCTACCATGGTAATGTGTGTGACGTCTACAAGGGATCAGATCGTGGTTCATGGTAAAAGCTACAGTAACTCCGTATCTGTTACATTGCAGTTTAATTCTGCTGTTTGCCAAAGCTAATATTTCTGGTTTGAAAAAATGGTCAGTTTTCCACACAACTTCTTATGGCATTCTGTATTCTGGTTGCTTGGTGCTTCATTAATGTTAAGCTGCTGAATCATAATGTATTATTAGTTGCTGAAGCACTTTATGCGAAAGAATTTTCAAACAAGTGGGACGCATAAGAACTGACAACCAAATGTGTTCATATTTAGCATAAGAATTTTATTGAATGAATGCATTATTTGGATGGGTCAAAGTCTTCGCATGTTGATGGACTCGAAACTGCGTATACCGCCTGAAAAATATAAAGTGAATACCATTTCATTGATGGGGGCACCTTCATCATGGGCCTTGATCCCTCCATTAAGGAGGAAGGCAAATTAGGACAGGAAATGGTATTGGTGTGAACCTGGTGGCCAATTCTTGAATCCGTACTGAAGTCCAAGTCCTATGCTTTCTTTCAGACACCAAAATTCTGTCAAGGTGCTTAATAGGAACTGAGTGAGTAATTTATGCATCTTCAATCTGACTCTTCTGGACATGTTCAGCAGGTCTGCCAGGATTGCTTTCAGTCAACAGGAAGTAATATTGCAGGCGTGCGTGGCAATATTGCTCGTTAGTTTTACATATACGTATCAATATTCGGACAAAATTCTCATGATTACGTTATGGAAATTATAGTGTGACCCACGCTAATTGTCCAATATAACACTGTTTAAAATATTGAATAAAAATATCCCTGGATGTATTAGATGACAATTTTCAAACATAATTATTTATAAAGGATTTAAGATAACTATTTGCAATGCTAATAATGTATATTGAAAAACACAAGTTTTACTAAAACTTGGTGTTTGTATCCACCCGCAATATTAGTCCAACATCCAACAACTGATACAATCTTTATCATTGTAATACATGTAAATCTACAACATTTAAAATGAACAGATTTGACAAAAAAAGGTTATTTATTAATGTAACGTCCCTTACACTCTGACTCCAAAAACACGATCATTTGTCGGTTCAAGTTTTACACCACAGGGAGACATTACAGGTCCTATAAGTTGGTGGTCTATTAACTTATAGAACCTGTGACTATTCCCTGTATTGTAAAAATGAACTCAACCTCATCTTGTGAACTTTTTAATGAAGTAATTTTACTATGGTTAGAAGACCATGCTTTGTCACTTAGAAAAATATCGTGTTCATGCAAGACGATGGACCTTCGCATTCAGCCAAAGCATCTAAACCAGTGGTTCCCAATCTGTGATACGCGTACCACTAGTGGTACGCGAGGGCCTTCCAGGTGGTACGCGAACACTTTCATAACAATTTTTATTTTGTTATGTTTTACTTCACAAAATGTTTACTGCCTAACATAGGGTAATCTGGCAACGATTTGTAGTTAGCAAATCTTAGTTGATTTGCGTGTTCTGCTTGTAAAACTATGGAAATAAAGTGATATCTGATCGAATTTAGTTTCTCTGGAACCAGGTGGTACGTGGCGACTGTACGGGACCTCCAAGTGGTACTTGATCACAAAAAGTTTGGGAACCACTGATCTAAACAATATCTGGCTTCGTTGGGATTCAAACACAATTTGATGGTGTGGCCTTCAAATTTACCAGATTTTAACCCAATAGGATATTTATGGTCTATCATTAAGACACAAATTCATCCTGATGGTCGGCAATTCACTTCAAAACAAGACTTTTGGAATGCCATAGTAGTCGCATTGAGATTGGTGCTATCTATTAAAATAGAGAAATTGACTGAATCAACAAATGATCGTGTTTTTGAAGTCATAAAGTGAAAGGGACGTTACGTTAATAAATAGCATTTATGGTTTGTTGAATCTGTTCACTGTTTATAGAATAGAATAGAATGAGGCTATAGGAACGAACCTTCTGGCCCATTCTTGAGTCGGATAATTACTTCGATAATTATTCGGT
>VCRD01007619.1:7498-20652 GCA_006783055.1 Trinorchestia longiramus
GGCGTCCGGTCACAGCCCCCAAATTAAGGCGTCCGGTCACAGCCCCCAAATTAAGGCATTCTATCATCAAATTATTATTTGATGATAGATGATAGATTTGATTATCACGCCCAAATTAAAGCGTTCCATCACGGCTCCCAAATTAGTGCATTCCATCACATTGGACTCCTGAGTCAATTTTGAGATGAAAGTTGACATTTTCCACAAATGTAACTGGTCACATCTACAGTTTTCGTGAGTCTCGTGCAATAACTTCACGTAAACGATCACTTCAGCTTCTCAACTTCGAAGCTTCCCTAGTCATGAAGCGAAATCTAAAACTTTCGAGAATTCAAGTACACCTGCGACTCCTGACAATCTTTCTTTGTTGAATAGTTTCAAAAGAATTTTCGAAAGCAGTTTATACTGCCTACTAAATTAATTGAAAATTCGGACAACAGTTGAGTTATTTTGATTATTATATATAATATATAAATATTATATAAGATTAAATATATATATATATATAATCTAGTAGAGTCATATTCATTACGTACGTATGCATAAATAAATTTAGGATGCATCTGAAAAGTTAAATGATTTTTTGGGGTTTCTTCACTACTACACGTTCAGTTACCAGAAGACGGCTCGATACTGTCAATTCCACGTTTTTCCAAAGCACTACAGGACGTTCAGTAACGTACATTTTATCTTCAAAGACTAAACATTTGATTTGTAACGAGATGCAATGTAGTTGACACAAATCAAAATATTTTATAATTCATCGTAGGATAATCATGGATCACTAAACTCATTACATGCATTGCTCAAATTTCATTGGTAATTTTTCAGTGTAACAAAAGTTAGTTTCCAATCTGTTATAATTGGTATCCTGGTCCGAAACAAAGGCTTTCAAGATGCATATAAATAAGCTTTCTTACCAAGTTTTAATTTCTAAAATTCATGGCACTGTGATCGCCATTTCAATTTTAACCAGGCCTATTTGTTTCTAAACCGATGCATCATTAGTCAAACAGTATAACCTGCAAATTTCAACAATGACTGTACGAAATGTAGCACAGGAATTCAGGTCTCTGGGCTATCACATCGTAAAGCTTACTCACCTTTCAACAAATCCCACGTATTTGATCATTTTCACTTCATCCTCGCATGCTAAAACTCGTAACATTTGTTCTGAGAGCAAGTAGAGCATGCGTGTTTTCTGGTCATAGTATGCACGGTGGGGATCCTCCCTGATGGCCGCCATGTTTTTGCTCCCCAAGTCATGCACCGGAATAAGGACGTGAATTTGATCATCCTTCTCACAGCTCTGCAGCCCTTCATCGCTCCACTCTCCCGGTCTCATCTCAAAGGCAGTCTTAAAATTTTATTCGAATACTTCCTGCTATCAGTACTTTAGATTTAGATGATTGAAATATAGCACAATTATTCAAACATTCGAAAGGCGAGCTCACAAGTTCAAGATGGGGGACCAGATAAAATTTGTACCAACGTCCGTAGTCCAACAATAGTTAAAACAGAATGAGGGAAAGCCGGCGCTCCTCCACCGTTCTCAAATGCCTTCAATTATTTTTGAAATTTTAAATGAAAGTATTGAATGATTTTTAGGCGTTGGATGCTTTTTTCAGTTTTTGTCTTTTTAAGATTAGACACTTTTCTGTAGTAGGCATGTTTTGTAGCATTTATATATCAATATTGTAATACGCAAAGATTATTAACTTTATTGTTGTTAAAATGTCATAGGAACGAATATTACAAAAAATTCCAAAGAATTTAATAAGCAGAAATATCAGGCAATTATGAGCACCTTTCCTCAAAAAACTGCTTGTTTGTATCTATTTAAACGTAATTTCCTCGTCATTGCCTTTCGAATTTTTGTTCAGAAGGAAATTTGAAAAGAAAATGTTTTTGTCGGAGATTTCATCGGCACAAAGTTATGAAGTAATACTTTAACATGTGAACCCTCATCAATTTTATTTAGGAAAAGTTGAATAATCTAAAAGTTCATCTCAAATTAGACTCCCCTTTTCCCAAATTTTGTGAGCAATTCAAATGATTTGAGCATTGTGTAAAAAAATTCAAAGTTACATATTGAAGCAATTCTAATTTAACATTTGAATCTTATCAAATGTAATTTCCTTACAAGAATAATGAATACTGTGAGCGGCTGCGGCCAAAAGTCAATTTATAGATCAGATTTCAATATACTGGCACTTCACAACGGAAATTTTGCCGTATAGCTAATGTAGTGTCCATCAATGTATAAATAAATTAAATATACATGCTTTAAACATCTATTAAAGAAATATATAATATAAAAGAGTCTTCGCAGTTCTTACGCCTCTGATGCATTTTTCCCTCGATTTTTCCTTGGCAAAACCAACTCGTTGCCAATCTAAGGCTCCTGACAAAACTGAATAACCGCCCAAAATTTTTTGGGCACTTTGTACAATATTTGTTGGTCGAATCATAGCGCTGATATGAAGAAGTTGAACTGTTTTGTCGGCAGAGGCCTAGATTGTTCTTTCCTCAGCTATCTCCTATTTAACTGCGCTGTTACCTACGTCACCTGCTCTGCGACCACCTGTTTACATTCTTGGTTACCACCTGTTTACCTGCTCGGTTATCGCTTGTTTACCTGTTCAGTTACCTTGAAGACCCTATCAAAACTCAGGATGTAAATGTATGCCTATAATAAATCAAACATTGGTGAGATTCATAGGTATGTTCCGATTTTAATTATTTGATCTGTTAACGTCATTAATATAAAAATTAAATTTTGGCATTTACAACTCAAGCTTACTCAAGTTTATTGTTCAAGGTTAGTCTCCTACTATAGATTTTAAAATAGTTTTGAAGAAGTTTCATTGCTAACTGAAGTTTCCCTTCAGCTATTGATATTTAACTTATCCGTAGAGTTTTACATTCTCGTCGATAAATATAGAGCATTGACCAAAATTATTTTAAAGACTACGGACATTCTGGACTTAAGTAGACGACAACCGACTCATTAAGATACCTTAATGTCAGCCTATTATTTCATCCACCAATGAGAGAGCAGAGTATCATTGAACTGTCAAGTTGACGAAGCAGCCAGTTCAACTTCAAGGATCGATAAAGCTTACACTTCTGGGCAACTCACTACGCAATCTAATTGGGAAACTGATACTTAAAATACACGCGAGGTTCATGCAGTACGTCAGGACAATTCGAGTTACTTCATCGATCATATGAAACTGTGATTGACGATGTTTTTGGTTTCTGTCCTCAGAAAGATTGAAGAACTTAGATAGCTGCATATTATCAGAAAATACTTCCAACTTTGAAACACACTGAACTTAAGGAGCCTTGGAATCAGAACTTCGTTGTGTGATTTACTTGTCAGTTCTGTCATACATGGTGAAAAGTGAGTGACCAACGAGTACAAGGTTGTGCAGTGGGATGAAAAGACCCCAAGAACGTCTAAATATTAAAAACACACGATAATTTATTCCTACGATTAGGACTTTCGTATAAAAAGTTTGTGAGCCGACACGCCAAAAAATTTCCCCTGTGGCTCATGTAGGTAACTACTGCATTTCTCCATCAGTGCAGAAGGAATGGAAAAGTACTCTCATAGACCGCACTCTTCTACTCTTAAGCTCCAGGGTGTAATTCAATTCTGTACCTAGTATGCAAGCTTGACGAGGCAAAGACCCAAATCCAAATTGGAATTAAATTAATTGAACGGGTTAATTCAATGTAGACTAATTTTTGAATTTTAGCAGAACTCATTCATAAACGATAGTCCAAAAGCGATTTAATCAGAACTGTTCAGTGACTCCAAATAATGCCGCTGACTTGCCTGCAGCCAATTTTCTCAGCTTCTGTAAATTTGGTTGTGACAATCCAGCCTCCGTAAGCTTATTTTTAGATGATATTATATTTTTATTTATTTTACCTTTCATCTTACAGAAAAATTTCCAGCTATGTTGATTTCCAATGTCCCAGCATAAAGAAGGTTCGCATATTTTACTCTAGTCGAGCCTAGGTATTTTGACTACGTCGGGGCACCGAGTAAAAACATCGCCTCAAGCTAGCTGTGACATTCAGAGGAAAATTATTCATATTTCGCAAGCCATGGATAAAACTTGCAAATTCTAGAATCCCGTTATTTTTAAAAACTGTTTGATTGGGTCAATTTTTACCAACATTTTTTGTAAACGTTTAAAAAGAATTTAGAGTTACGTAAACGAGTATATCAAACATATTAAAAACAGAATAGTAGACAAACTTCGGAAAAAAGCGCCTTTTCAAGAAATGCAAACCTAAACTGATACACTTTCACAACAGTGTACACATACAAAAGTCCATCATATTTTCTCTGATAAAATGAAAAAAGAAATTAAGCTCAGATTGTCGTGTGAATGCATTTGTTATTGGCTCCAAATGAAGGCTTCAGCTGCCTTTCGCTTCAATCTGGAACAACGAAGTACTCGCATTTTGTCAACAATTTGTTTTCAAAGTAATATTATATCCGTACTCAAAAATTCGAGTAAGCTCATTTTGGATCGAATAAAATATTTCTTCCGTTTAGTTAACTAATTACTGGTATGGTCCATCCTGTGTGTATCCACAGAACGACCACTCGTTGAAATATATTGTACAAGTTAACACCAGCGTCTTACCATTTCTGTGTACTACACAGAAGAGTCGCTTTAGATAGAGCACTGGCGTTTCTTTAAGTGATGCAGATGAGGGTTAATCAGTTCCTTTAAATTTACTAAACATTTGAGCAGCATTGTCGTATTATTTAGATACTAACTCTCATAACACCAGAGAGGGAAGAGAATACCGTGAGGAGCAAGTAACCCATTCCTTCCTCGTAATAAAACGCATGGCGTCTTCAATGTCTTCATAATGAATATTTTTTAGTGAATGCTTTTTATGTA
This sequence comes from Trinorchestia longiramus, assembly GCA_006783055.1. Classification (NCBI taxonomy): domain Eukaryota; kingdom Metazoa; phylum Arthropoda; class Malacostraca; order Amphipoda; family Talitridae; genus Trinorchestia; species Trinorchestia longiramus. The sequence goes on from VCRD01007619.1 coordinate 12,430, forward strand.
ACAATTTCCGAGGCTATCTTGGATGTCTCATTGCAGGAGAAATAGTTTATCCAAAAAAGGTTGGACAATTCTACTCATGTCCTGGTGATTTCACCGAAACGCCATCTACTAAACTATAATTTGTTCATGGTTCGATACACATCCCATGTGTTTATACGTCATTTCTTTATTTCCTTACCCATTAATATTTTATTCTTTCTAAATGACCCTCTTCACTTCTTCGGGACTTGGCAGAATTCTCTTGAGTTCCTTGATATTATAATTAGCTGATTTGGTCTTCTAAACACGCAAATGGCTGAAAGCGAATTAAACGAATAGAAATACCCGTACACTTTCAAACACCGAGACACCCTTGTGTTCAAGCAAAATCCCTCAACAGTTTGCAACCAAAGCTCCTCAAACCTTTTGATGAGGAGACCACATGTTTCGGGAGACCACCATTCCATGTCGTTTTTCATAAATTAAACTCTTCCAAAACTGTTTCATCAATCTCCGCACCACTTCAGATGCGAAGCCGTAAAACAAAACTCTTTCCCTCTTTCTAGCTACCGATTTCTTTTCTGTGACGACAAGGCGCGTGACTACCATGAAAATGACGATCTTCGCTTGGGTACAAGCTCTTGAGATCAACAGTTCGACAAGACCAGCTTTCTGTGGCGAAACTGTGGATTTCTCAGACGGCAGCTAACAAAGCGTCATCTGAGGCAACCTCACCTCTCTCTGTGATTTCCTGTTGAAAAGAACATTCTTGTAGAAATCTTCTGATTACCTTAATAATGGGATTTTTTGACATTGTATTCCTCCCACCATGTCAAGGTTTGATTTTTAAGAGAATTTCACTCAAAACGAGTCTTAATTAATTAGTGTAGTCTTTACTCTTTACCAGTTTAAGAGAAAATCCTAATCGCTCATTTCTCTCAATCTTCCATGACGTATTTGCTCAATTTTCGAATTTCACAGTGCTATATCTCAGTTTTCTCTTTAATAAGAATTCTAGCAACAAATATTATATCATTCATCCTCCATATTTCTCTCCCTCTTCGAATTCTTAAAAATAAGGTGGCTCGTTCCGCACAAAATTTTGACTCATACTCGAATACTTCTGGGAAGTTGCGTATCATTAAGGAATTATAGCTCAGATGAGGATGGGTGGCTATTTCAACCGAACACAAAACAGAGCTACGTGCTTCTTAATTTCGATACAAAACATGTACATCTACACGAGTACACAAGGCCAGCATTTGAAGAAACTACGGGGGAAAACTACATTCAAATAAACGGTGACCCTCAAATTTGAGATCTTATTTTGAAAAATTCTCACTCTGCAATAATTCTAGAATCTATAGCTCAAATTAAATAATTTAAAACAAAAATCAATTACAGACATTACGACTTGCAATGTAGAGTGACACTTAAGTATTTCGAATAACTCATAATGGCTACAGAATAAGATTTTTACGATTTTTTTCTATCGTTGTAGCATTCAGAACGTAAAATTTACCATTCAATTACGAAATTGTAGGGAAAAGCTATGCGTATAATAAAAACATTTCGTACACCTTACTTTATTAAATTTACGTGTAGTATCCTAATAGAAGTCGCTAAAAAGGAGTTGTTTAGTGTATTAAAAAATACCCTCGATGAAAATGAATTATTATTTTCTAAAAATTAAATAATTAAAATTGAGCAAGACAACAGAAAGTCGTATTGATGCATTATTAGGAAAACTTGTTTTAAATTTTAACGAAATTAAGTTAAAATACTAACGTCAGTTCCTGTTGGTGGACTAGGTGACGGTGAGTAAATCGACTGAATATTATTAATCCAGTTTATTTCTTCTTCCCAATCCGCATTCCATTGACCTTGGTCATCGTAAGCATGATATGTCAAAATGGGTCCAAGAATTTCGTCAAAATCCAAGGTGCTGGTATTTTTTCGCTTCTGTTAACAAAAGACGGAAATTAAAAATATTGAACTCGGACCTGTGCCTCTCACCTTCCGAATGTGCTCCATTATGCATTGCTGGCTGTAGTTGTATATTTTTTAGACATTATCTTTAAAATGTAGTTTGGAGTTTACTTTGCATGTTACCACGGTTGCGTTCACTATAATGAACAAATCCAACGGTGTTCAACCTCACAAAAATAGGTTAGCTTTCAAACGTTCCAATATTTATTGCTAGTCATACAAATGAACCAAGTTCTCATCAATATGATGCTTTCTAGAAACTTGTGAGGCTGCTATCGTAAGGTAAGAGAATTAGCACAGGCCTATTTACTGCCACAAGTTACTCTAGAATTTGTAAAATTTAAAAATTTTGGCTGTTATATGAACGTTAATCTAATGCAACACTAGCAGCTAATAAACAAAACTGGACAAAATAAGCCTTTCTACAATTCAAAAATAATTTTGTATAATATCTTGTAGAATATACGTCATACAACTACGTACTTTAAATCGTGTCTTCAAAATGAAAACTGATAAGCTGTTTTGTTGTTTCGAAACAGGTTAAGTTCAACTCAAGATCACTATAGTAAATTCTGTGCAGTCACAATTGAAGATTGTGAATCTAAAACCTAGTTTTCAGTTATATAAAGCTAGCTAAATTTCAGCATTAGTTTAAAAAAAGTAGTTGTATCTCCAACAATAAATAACTAACACGCAAATTGCCTACATTGATTTCTGTTTTTTGTTATTTTAAAGTCAATGTTTGGAAAGAACTCGCCAATCACAACGACAGAAGCCTCTTACGAGCGTCTTTGGCCGAGTTTTGCTAGCTTCCAGCGCTCCGACGCACACTCCTTCCAGTCCTGAAAAAGAATATCCACGTATCACCATCATTTTAATATGATTAAAAGCGGTCAGCATTTCGTTACAGTTCAGGCACAATCATGCAATCTTGAGCGTTTTGAAGATTCAACCTTTTTCTCAAAAGATGTTATCAATTATTAATGTTAGAGACCTGTAACGTTGGGAAGCACGTTTTCTTACGAAAGCAGGTAAACGAGTAGCGTACACGCCGTTAAAACCGGGAAACGTGAAAAAAATTAAACTTAAATGAAGCCCTAGATTCACTTCGGCTATAATGAACGTTGGCCTGTACGTCTTAAAAAGAAGAGTGAAAGAAAAGAAAGTGGATAAATTTACTTATTGTAAATTCTTACAATAACTTCGCTGTTTCTGGAATGAGTTGCTCTAGATATCTCTGAATGACGCTTATCCCTCCCTTTAAAACCAAATTATCTAAGTTTTGCTCGTTAGTTTGAGTGAATTCCAACAATGTACAGCCTACATAAAATTTCGATTGATCATACAGTACACTTCCATATTTTATTGGAACTTTAATTCTCATAGCAACTTACTTACCTCCTCCAATTGTTCCACAAATTTAACCACCACCTACATTTAAAAGCTGTTGCTTTGCAGCATAAATGACAGGCACTTGATATTATTATCTTCCTGGTTTAACCGCCGCAGCCAGAGTAGGAGCAATCTCAGCAGTGATGCACGGTATTAAAAAACGGTCATCTGGTTCTTAGGGTCCAGCATCTTTGAAAAAATGGGAGCAAGTATCCGATCACTCAGCATGGTGTTGACTGTTGACACTGGTAGCCACATTTCCCATAGCACTTGGACAGGGCTATAATAATCACGTTAACAACGCGGTGTGCTTGGATGCGGCCACTTAGCAAAAATTTAGAGTTAGTGTCAGTGTTCAAACGTACAAACCAAAGAAGCAAACCTTACCTTCATACTGTTTGAACAGTTTCTTCATGTATTTTCTCTGGTGTTCCATCATGTTCGTAACTAGAAAACAGAAGATCAGTTAGCCTACTCAAAACACTCGATATTAATAATTTTAAAGCAAAATTTTCGGGCTAAATTTTCGAGGAACGGTAATTACGACTGACTTGCTGGAGCTGAGACCTTAATCTACTACGGCATTAACGCGCAGCAAGAAAGTTTCATGGCATTCAGGTCGAATATTTTCAGGTCTATATCATAACCATAAAAAGTTGCGTATCAGGCTTTGCAGTACATCAATGACTTCTTTAACAAATCTGAATCACAAATCTCCAATCGAGAGAATGACAAGTATTAATCTCCCTCCGAAATTGAACTTTAGTTCCAAATTATTTCGTAACTTCATTATTCATGTTATGATGGACTAACTTATATTGAATATTTTCTTGTTCTATGAAGGCTTGATTTGATTAGTTCAGGCTTGTAAAACTGTCATCAAATTTCAGAACTCAGAATAGACAATTTGTACCTCCAGCCCACGGAGCAGCAAGTTTGTCTTAACAACTGGCTATCAGGAACACCAACAAAGTTATCACATTAAATTATGTAGTGCAATTATCTCCTGTAAACAAATTCGTTCAAACAACGATTAAACATCAAAAGTGCCGGCCAATTACCTCCACTTAATAAGCTCTGTAAAACTCCTATTACACAATGGGTCACTGTGATGCAATAACTCTTAACTAACGCTAACTTGAATACTTGAAGGAAAAATTTTCGCCCGTTATTTCCCCCAAATGAGCAAAACTGTATATCTTGATCGTTTAGTTCAATTTTACGTACAGAGCGTTCATCAACTGCGTATGCAAACTTTAACAATCTGCGTTTAACGGTATGAAAATGGACTATCATTTTCTAATTATGATGGACTTATCTCCCACATGTTGAATAAAATACGAAATACATTTTTAAGTAGTATTTTTCTCCCACATGTCTTCATTAGTATTCAACATTTTTTCAACATTGTTCTAAAAAAATCAGGTTCGTCAAAAACATTTCAAATAAAAGCCTGGCTGAATTCTGGTAAGTTGTCACGCTGTGATAAAAAATATTTCTCACCAGCAACTCGGTCAAAATTTTTATTCATTTAGTTTTCTTTGTACGGCTAGCGAATTTTTGCAAGCCCTCAACATTTGCTTTAATTGGTGCGACTTCTCATGTCAACTTCTGTTCGACTGGAAAATGAGGAGAATATGCATGTTGGTCGAAATTGCAAATCCAGCTAACATTAATAATAAACCACTCAGCACTTGTGAAAATCAATTTAAACGGGCAAGTATATTTAAATACGTACTCGTATTAAAATGAAAGCCAAATAGAAATATTTTTGTTGTACTTTCTCTATTAACATTCAATAATTTGCAATATAATAACTCACTGTAAAATCTGTGCCTTGAAGACCGTTCGATACAGGCTTGGAGATGCGAAAGTCCGTCTTTGGTGAAAAATTTCTTGCATTTTCTCAGCACATCGGGAGCAAAATTCGTGGTACATATTGCTTCTGCCTGCAAGAAGAAAAAAAAGGTTTACTCTTATATAACAAATTAATTTGCCTCTAGGGCTATAAATGAAAGTTACGTAGATCAACGTCATAAGGGAATATTTCTCCACGAAGTAAAATATCTCTGATTAAAAATTCGAGTTGCTGTTTATATGAGTTGGCAGTGAAGAACATCTATAAAATTTCTAATTACAGAAGAATTCCTTTACACCGTCAGCCACTGGCTAAGCTTTATATATTTATTCATTACGTTTTTTTCTTCTTTAACTGCTTTAAGCAATTGATATTGCTTTCCTTTTATATCTAGCGTTTCTATGAAATGTTTCTTTACTTGGGTGATATTATCCGGCAACTGCAAAGTCCCATGGGTGCCGATTTAAAGACTTCTACTGTAGCTTGATAACTGTAATTTTATTTCGGCCTCATGCAGGAACAAATTATCGCTTATGTACAAAACTTACTACGAAGAGGTACTGTTCATCTTCAATGAAAGCGTCACACACATTTCCAATTTCTCCATTGATTTTCGGATCATGAATCACGTAGTAAAAGCAGTCGTAGAAATACAGCACTTGAAGTAGCGTGGTGGGACTGTATTCTGGAATAAAAAATTATTGCAGTCTCACAATTATTTGAATTCTTTGCACATGCTTTGCACCACTCATTTCAGTACTGCCAGTTACAAATATTAAAGTTAAGTCAGGCCTCTACAGCGCATGACGCGTAGAACCTGACAAGTTTATGTTTGCGTTAATTTTTGCAGCACACTTCACAATAATTAACATAACACAATTATTATTATCACAGCACATTAGTAATCATAGAATATTGATAATTATCAGAGCCCATTAATAATTATCATCGCACGTTCTTACGTGCAAAAGCAATTGCATCACAAGTCGTTCAAAATGTTTTGCGTGTCTCCCAAAAATTCTTTTTGTTTCTCTTTGTTTTGTAAGAAAAAACAGTGATTGAAAAACAGCTTTTAATTCAATTTCCAATGGATGTTTTACGTAGAGTGATATGTGTTGTAAAATTCCTTAACCTTTTTGCGCCGATTTTTGAAATTCAATGGGACACATTATCACAGTTGGCGCGAAAGTGTTAAGGAATAAATTCCCTGTAGGTAACGATAGAATACTGGATGTGATGAACAGGTTTGATAAACTGTCATCATCAAACTGTGTCCTCGAAACCTGCCCACTTCTTGTTGCACTCTGGTTGCTAGCATCACTGGAAAAACTGATGATGAAAGATGAATAAATTGCTCACTAATTATTCAATACTTCTCTAGAATTCACTCGGAAGCGAACAAAATTTTTATTATAAAAAAATAGTCTTCCCAATGCATTTCGACGACATAAAGTAGAGAATTCATAAAGTGAGCAGGTTTATGAGCTTGAAAACACTAGGTTACGTATTTCAAAGACTCCTCTGCACCGGAATTCTTCAACATTTAGTTTTTCATCTGTTGAAATTACTTTTCACAGCAAAAAACACAGTGCTGCATTCGTGTCTTTTCGACTTGTGAATGCCTAGTTGATTCAAGCGATCATATTTTTTTAATAACCTTTTTCTTCTCATTATTATAAAACATTAATTTATAGAACTAAATTTCTATAACATGATTCACTTTCCTACATTTATTGTTTAGTTATAAATTATTTTCACCTTGGTAAAGCTGCTCAATTATGGACGCGCCGTGAAAAGTAAGGCTTTGAGCAATGACATTTACGCCGGGCTCGTTGTTCTTGAGGTGAAGAAACAGCCTTTCTCGACTCAAGAAGAATCGATCTGCAAAGTTATTCAGAGGTAAATAAATGAAAAATCGTATAAAATACATCATTAAATAAAATGTATATACATTTTACGATAAATACAAGTATATAACAACGTAAATATGATACATTCATAATTTTTATATATTTAGCTAACAGAAACAAAAAATTCTGTAACTCACATATTCTCATCTAATGACGTAAACCACTAAGGTCTTGAATAGAAAAAAAAACTTTACAAAGATCTGGAGGTACTGATACCGCTCTTAGTGAGTCCTAATATGGTACTCGATCACGCAACGTTGCAAATAGAAGGGTTCAATTATTTTCTTGTCAGAACCGAAATTGATTTCAGGTCAAATTTCATGCCATTTGTTCATGTTGTGTTGTTGTTCATGTGATGTTTCATCACGTCGTATCATTTTTTGTTTATTTATTTACTTATTTATACTGACATTTTGCTGTAATTTCCTTTTCTCAGGGCAGAGGAATTTACTGCGTCCAAGTCAAATGAAATTTCTAATATTCAATGCCTGACGCTCGCCCACAGCTCAGTGAGTTAAAGCAAAGGTAACAAGAAGTTAAATTCTCAATTGTAGCTAATCGCAAATATATCCCAAGAAACAGATCTCTAACCTGGTTTTGTCCGCAGACTAGGTAGAGATGCTCTCATCAGCAAAAAGTAATAATAACATTCAACATTGCGAGGTAAGTTGAAGTGCTGGAAAATGTGGTGGCGGCCGTCTTGAGCGATGGCCATTAGAGAATCCATCGCCTGCGAAAAAAGAATCATTCAAAATGAGGCATGCTATAACTTTTTTAAGGTTCGACACAGCATCAAAACTATTTTCCAATAAATGCACCTATAATTTTCATGAAAGTGAGGTCACGCTAGAAAAACTCCATCCCTCGTTACGATTTTCGATGTTTGAGGAAACGGATCTTAAGCTAAAATTCAAGGAAAATAAAATTTACAAATACAGCGGGTGTTGGGAATAAACTTGAGCTATTTGTAGAACTGAACATTTCATGCAGCTTTAAGTCAAAATGTACAGTTGTCAGGCAGCGCATGTGTTGTCGAGCCCCATTCTTGAATAGTTACCCCTAAGTCTTTATTTTCTTCCATGTATTCAGCTCGTG
>VCRD01007622.1:0-10645 GCA_006783055.1 Trinorchestia longiramus
ACTGTGTTACATCACAGCGTTACACAGTAACCTTAAACATACTAAAGTCGAACACATTCAAGGTGGAACATTTAAACATTCAACATATTGCACGTAACAGAAGTCGTGCAGTCTGACTTGTGTTTGCCAAGGCAGCGATTACATAGCTTGTGTTGAATAAACGTGTCCTTGTCATCGATGGATAATTTGGCAAACTGATTGCAAGTCACTGTGGCATGTCCATTTACTTGGTGGTATTTGCAAGTGTAGGACTTATTGACTTCAGTGTGGAAAGTCGACGTGTTTTGTTTGCTCTGCGCCTCGTGTACGTGTCGGGGAACGTGTACGTGGGGCAGATTGTTGCGATGGCCTTGTGGAGAAAGCTGAGGAAAATACTCATCGTCGGGTGGGGTACTTTGTGTTCGTCCATGTATGTTGTTGCGAACGATTTCCACTATTTTAAAAGAGGGGCGGGCAGTTTCTTGAAAAGTGTACTCATTCTTCTAAGGCAGTTGAAATACGTTAGCTCTTAGGTGTATGTCATGTTGTTGATCACGGTACGTCCGATATTCTGGAGTTCCTGTAAATGTACCTTATCGTTTTCGTGCTTGATGTGCGGGAATTCAACAATTACCAGGGCGCATGATAGCTGACTCGCGATGCTTTGGATCAACGCCAGAGGTCGGCCGTTCGTATTTGCTATGAGGACAGTTATTGCGTCGAGCGACCCCATCTGGTATTGTGTTAAGTGATGGTGAATGGAGCTGCTCCAGTTGTTGAAAAGACGCACATTACCGTCGAAAAGGGGCGTTACTGCTTTAAACACGTCTGGCCTCGTGACGCACTGGGGCTGGTGGCAGGTTGCCGTTGTCCGTGTGTCAAGAAATACTGGTACAGTTGGATCTTGCACGACTGCTTTTGATTTGCTCCCCATCTTACGAAGACTGAGGGCTGACGTTCTTGCCATGCGCTCTACTTTGTTGTCTGATGAGGCATGTAGTTCTTTGAGATGAATAGCTGATTAGCGTCCTATCGCCGTCACAAACTCTGCCGTGCGTCTGTAGGATTCTCGTGACGCTACTATTGAGTTGTTGCAGTTTTCACCATCTCCGTTTTGGTCTTCAGCTTGTTGCTTCGGGGAGTCGTCCAGATCGCCTTATTGGCTAACTCTGAGGGAAGGCGCCGTAGAGACTGTTCCCTCAGATAATCTTGATGTAAAAGGAAGCCTCTAGGTTCAGCTCTGACAGACGAATGTTGAGCAAATTCAGTTCAATCTTAAGCGAGTCTGTGACCTCATTTCGGGCTTTACTGGCTTTTATTGCTACTGTGATTGCACCCTGGGCGCCTTACCGACGGATGAGTAGGGTAATAGATTTTGTCGACTTTAAGAGCACTTCCTCCTAGGAGCTGCCATAATGATGGAGCTCTGTTTCGTCTTAGCTTCCTAGTTTTCCATGTGCAAGGAGATGCAGTATCTCTTTGCGATGGTCTTCTACCTGCGCCTCGAGTACCTGTAGGGAAGGCACTCTTAGTCTCGTACCATCCTTTATTGAGTCAAAAACGGACATTACTGGAGGTAGCTTGAAGCAAGCTTGCCTCTGTTGCTGGACTATGAGTTTTTAGGACCTTTCCGTGCTTGCTCAAATTAGTGGCCTGCCCTATATAGACCCTAATATTACTTTGAAACCTCACAGTGTGACTTGGTGCTCTGTCACGGAGGGACTGCTGCTGGTCCTTTCTTTCGTTGTGAAAACGCTGCCAAGTCCCAGTCCTCCGCCAAATATCACTGGCAAATCATACCGCCAGTCAATTATAAATATCACTGTCCGGGACTTTAGCTTGTCCCGTATGATAAATGACGAGGTCGTTGGAAGTTGGTTTTATTGATGCCGTGATATTTTTGACTTGGTGATGAATTGGTGTTTTCAAGAATAGCACCTGTGTTCTTATTGACGGTTCCCGCGGAAAGACCCCAATAGCGACGCTTCAAATGCCAACATCGAAGCGCTCTTACTATCCGCTTCCGGAATGTTGTCAGATAGCGGTACCTTTGTCTCGAGTTTTAAATTCCTTATATATTTATTCCATTTACCTCTAAGTTTAAGTTCCTTATATATTTATTTCCTAATATCCTGACCGCCTGGTCAGGACACTGTCCCTAAGCAGGACGTGGTGTCCTCGTTTTCTCTCTGGTCAGGGACTGCTCGTAGAGAATTTTTGACGAGATGAGATTTTCGTAAATCCTGATGTTAAAACAAACAAACAAACAATCTTTATTTCCAATCAAGTACACAGTACATAGACATTTAGTACATTGGTTTTTCAAATTCTTAAGGTTAACATTCTTAGAGTAGGGGTGATGATGACATTGGTTTTTCAAATTCTTAAGGTTAACATTCTAAGAGTAAGGGTGATGGTGAAGCTCCATGCGACGATCCCGGGAGGTTTGGTGGGCAACACGCCCACGCCGAAAAATGCGGGCTCACGGCGTGAAACGAGAAACAGTTCGTATTCATGGGTTTCGAACCCGCAGTCTTTCTGCACAAGCAGAGACCCGATACAGAACACGGGCCGCAGACCACTCGACTACGGTGGCTGCTTAACCCAGGTCCAAGCATCCGGTTTAAGAAGCTACTTAAGCAGACCGTGTTGAGACAACTCCCTGGCTGATTGGTCGGCTCAGAATGGCCACTTATATTGCGATATAACGAGATGGAGCCTCGTCTACGCTGGAATGAAATCTTCTGATTTGTTCGTCATGAGGTGGCGGCTCGCATCGCAGTATGATATAACTATGAGACAGATATTGTAGTGTGAACTGGCAATTCACAACAGAAGCACTGTTTTGATAAGAACATATACTTGATGGTAAGAAGTCCTCAATTCATATGAAACCCCATATATAAATTTAATAATTAAATAACGAGATGGTAATTTGTGGGTGATATATAGATCGTCCATAGAAGGTTAAAAAATTTCTTAAAGAGACAACATTTGTAAAGCTGCAGAGGTAGATCCCACGCTGGACACCTCCAGTGAATGTATAGGGATTTCTTTCATCACTCTTCAGTCCCAACCCTCAGACATCTCTTATCTCGAAGCAGACATTGAATATCTTGATCTTTTGTTTCACTCGGAGTGAGCGCCTGAGGGAGTAAGGGACTGTCGAGGAACCCAATAGGAGAAAAGGCAATTGACCCATTTGTTCCGTAGTTATTCTTTGTTTTCAGAATTAGTTGAAAGTTTATATATGACATTCACTTACTTTTTATTTTCGCAACTGAACTGATTGCGTCAGAATATAGCTGAAGCTCGTACGGTACTTGAATGGAACTCGTTCAAACGAAATCACGTAGGAGTTTATAAATAAATTGAATTGAAATTTGTTTAAAATTGTGTTACCATATGGCAACGCACGGAAGAAATGGGTTAAATGCAGGATGAGTCTAATAGTTTGTATTTAGGCATTCAAATATTCTATAAATTTTTGATTCTTTTTTCTTCGATGTGAACACCTTGACGTCGAGTACTGGCGTACTGACATCTTGCCGGCAGGGCGCCGGAACATATACGTAGAGTTGGAGCGCATGCACTTCATGATAGTGCGTGGGTTGTTTGAGCCCCATCCTGTCCGCAGACAGGATGGCTGATTTCTTCTTCATTCGCTCTGCTGTTGGCTGTATGTTGAGAGTTCTTCAGGTGATGAAAGTTCTTGGTGGAGATGTTGACCTTGGAAGCGCTTGGTAGAGTCTGTGAAACAGCGTTGCAGCCTCCTTATATTGGGTGGTTGGCTGGGCTCTGGTACCTGAGCGTGACCGCTCATTGCATATTGTGCTTCCAATCGTAACGGGGCCTAGCCTCATCACTGTATTCATTTCCGTTGTCTTGTTTTCTGATTGGTCGACGTAGAACTTCCGCTCGTAACGGAATTCTAGCCTCGTCTTGGATTCACTTGTAGTGCCAGCCACTACAGATGGCAAGTAACTTAAGACCATTAAAGCTTGTGTGAGGAAAGGAATGTCTCGCACGGAGATTATACCATAGAAAATATTACCAAAAGATACACTAAAGTCAAGAAAAATCAAAATAAAATATTAACATGAAGAAATAGCAATGGAAAAAATACCGAAATTCTACCAGACTGATATAAACTAGGTTGGTGAAGATGATCTTTGTGCTGGAGTCGCTCGCGCGGAGCGTTGGGCTCCCGTTACGGAAGAAGTTAGAAATCAAAGTAGTCTCCCGCATAACTAATCCTTAAATCAATGCTCGTACAGGACAATGAAGATGTCTTCTCTGTATTCTTATATTCATGTTCGCATGCTAGGAGTAGGAGGGAGGCGAGGAAGGGGTTGTGTTCTAAACGATGGGATATACTCAAAATATCCACAAATACTACGTGGAAATTATATTTACTTTATAAGAACAATTTTGGCTTTTTACGGTCAGAAAAAGGGGCATTCCCCATGCATATTTACAGGGAAATGTTCCCTCAAATATCTCATAAATGACATTCCTGTTACCTTCTGGGTTAAGGCGGGAATTTTTTTTGCCAACCAGTCGGTGAACTTCAATTTAATATGAGTTGAAATTACCTGCGTTATAGCACCCACTCAAGGAGAACTAAAAGACCAATTGAGCTTAGTACTCAGCTTTATTTCTGCATAAAAGTAATGGCCTCAAGGGAAATGGCCAAATCTTCAGGGTTTCCGTCCATAGTGATTTAGGCCACCCGAGTTGTCGCCACCAGGAGTTGGAGTTGTAGCAGCGGTATCTCAGCGATACAAAGAGGGTAGTCAGTAGGCAAGCAGTGAGGGCAGGGCTGTAACATGCCTGCGCAGATTTGTAAGGGTGAGCAAACTCCATGAAGTTCAGTAAAAACAGAAAACCTCGTCACCATCACTCATTGCGTTTACTAACCATAGGAGGTCTGCCAATGTATCACTCAGATTTCAGACTTCAGCCTGGTGCCCAATACTTTGGTCCAGGGCCCATTCATTTCCACTAATGAGATGGGATCTTTATTTTTAGGTTGACATTTAACCCCTTAACAGAATTCTTAACCTTTGAATAAACTCAGTTAAGTAATAAGTATAAATGGCAATGCTTATTATGCAAGGGCAATACATTGTATCTCTCATGACACAAGTTCATAGAATTACAAAGAGGCAGAATACTGCTTTCAACAAATGCATCTCAAAACATGAACTGTTGTAGATGGCTTAGTCTTCTGATAAACTTAGAATCATAGGCATGATTTAATATATTTCCTGATAAGGGATCAAATCAATAAAAATGAATAGCAAAGACAAGCGACAAAAATATGTAAAGGTCAGTGCTAACAATTTACCTAATTCAAGCTCAAAATTAACATGAGAGATGAGTGACAGGTAATTACCATAATCGGTAAAGTTAAAAAAACACTTTACTCCCTCAGAAAGAATCACCTAGGGGTGATGCAAAAATATTGAAGTTTTCCAATAGATGCAGCCACTAAAATTGGTGACGCTGGCAATATTTTAAGAGGCAGCTACGCAAAAATCATACATCAAACAAATGCTAATATCTAGAGGACCCCCATGAGATGGGAACTCTTATGAGTTTGTAAAGGAATATTAATCCAGTACAGCAAATGAACATTTTATTTTAAATCTCCAAACTATTGAAGGAGTCACAAATGCAAAGCAGTCGCAGAATAGAAAGTGACTGAACCCCAATACCTTTTTTAGAATTCTGGAAATCTAATACTATTCTTATTTCAGGGAACATGACAAATATTCAAATATTGAAACGCGAGTTATTTTATAATAAATCTTAATGTCCTTCACGAGGAATTTTACGACAAATTCAAGTTAGAGTAAGTTATTCCTTCAGAAGTGTTATGAAACTCACTTTTCAAAACCCACAGTAAAGAAAGGAACAATTAATGGTAGGAAAATATAGGACTGAATCTTTTAAAACCTTGTAATATAATGAGGTCCAACAAAACATAAAATGAGATCAAAATGATACATGAAATGGGCACAGCTTATAATATAGTTTTAAAGAACTTAATGAGGTAAAAACTTACGTTGTTCTACATTTTCTATTTAAACACACCACCACGAATTTTGAGACGAATGCTCCATGCTGTGGAAGTCGCTCTATATATAGTCTACGGAAGAGGAAGTCTGAATGAAATGTTGCTGACAGAACCATCGAAAACACAAAAACGTAATTTCCGTTTGTGAATAGAAACACGTAAATGGTACTTTTTTTGAGTTGCAAAATTACTATTACTATGTAATAGTAATTGTAAAAAGAAATCAAGATTACTTGTAAAAACATCAATAAGTTTGGTACAGTTGTGCTATTATTTGAGTGGGTAAATCTTTACGCTTTTACAGTATCTAGAATTATTAATGCTAGGACCAAATGACGATTTTACTTCTTATACTTAATTTTATTAATTAGAATACTCTATTTGTATATTTTTGGGCGATGTAATATCGCTACATTTACCTCCACGCTTTGAGACCGAAAGGTCTAACCTGTTACGGGGAAACCGTAACGGGTAGGTACATTAACTGCACATCCACTACGGGTACGGCGGTTGCTTGGATTGTCCAAGTTCTGAACAGGGCGAGATAAGGTCACATTTCGAGTCCTCACATTGAGGTCAGACAAAAGTACTGGTTTTGGTACGGGTGTTGCATTAGGGTTTTCCGCAGATGTTACCGTAGGCATCACACTAGCGTGAGCAGGCGGCACCGTTGTCCCAACCGGAAGGCTGGAATTAGGGAGGTATGTCTCCAAGTTTACAAAAGGATTACAATGTAATTGGCTTGTCAACAAAGCGGCGAACTGCGAAACATTGGGGTGTTTACGTGAAGGTGGTTCTGCAGACGTTTCTAAACCTGCAGAAGGGTTCAAGTCTGCAAGCAGGTTTAGGGTATTAGGTAAAAGGGCATCTGACGCAAATGCTGCCTTCAATCGATCAATGGAAATGGAATCGTGTTTCCCGGATTTTTCTATGGTGAAGTATTTAGGGTTTCCCTTGATGACTCGAAAGGGGCCGTCGTACGGTCGTGTAAGTGCTGGTTTGATCCCCTCGACACGGACGTAAACATGCGTACGGTTCTGTAAAGCAGGATCCAATTTGTCGACAGTTTTAGTGGGGCGAGGTGCTACGTAACGGATCTGCCTCATACACTGTTTGAGACGTTCACTATATGAGTTCTGGTCCGCGAGCAAAAATGACGTTGATACCTTAGGATTGACTATATCACCTGGCAAACGCAAAGATTGACCGTACATCATCTCTGATGTCGTGGCTTGCTGATCCTGCTTGTAAAGGTTTTGCAGACTTAAGAGAATCATAGGAAGGTGATCGACCCAATCTAAACGGCTATTGAGGCATTTTAATGCGCTCTTGATGTCGCGGTGGACCCGCTCAATAAGACCATTAGACTGAGGATGGAAAGCCGTTGTGCTGCGATTGGCACACCCAAGAAGGGATGAAACATCCGACCAGAGTTTTGATGAGAATTGGGCACCACGATCATACGTGATACTCAAAGGAACTCCAAATCGGGATTTCCAAGAGTGTACAAATGTACGAGCTACGGTATCTGCTTTAATGTCCGGGATCGGAATAGCCTCCACCCAACGAGAAAAACGGTCGACCATTGTAAGCAAATACGAATACCCGCGGGAAGTTGGTAATGGACCTGTCGGTGTCGCGATATCGGTTTACTCTTTACTTTATATTGCATGTTTTGAATGTATATATATTTATTTATCGTTAATTACTAAGTTTATTAATGTCAATATCTTTCAACCCTACATTAATCAATAGATGAATGAACTTTTATAACAAACAAACATGATCGCTATGAGGCGTCCAAATCCCTCAACACAGTTTTATGATTGAAGCACGCTATTCTAACAGTTGCCGAGTGAGAGGGTAAATAAAATGACACGTTATATTCCAGTATGAATTATTGTAACACGGGAAAATTTAGTTAACATTGGATCTCAGCGATCGACATACTAAATCAACATCTAGGCATGAAGGTTACGCTGAATTATACTCTGTGATCACATGACTAACAACAAATTAACCTTTACCTCCCTTGCACGACGATGATGATTCCCTCACGATGTACCCTTCACTAAATTCACGAAGCTCACCAGTACACTTCCCAAGCCTAACATAAAATGCGGATGTTGAATGTTGGAGGACTCTCGTAAGTCGCCCGATGATCACTTCCCCTATTATGGATTGAAGACAATGGTGGAGATGCCGATGACTCTTGCAGACTTGTAGACTAATGTTGAAGACGATGCCAATGTCTCTCACTAATGTTGAAGACCAATGTTATATGTTGCCGTTGATCTTCCTTACAAATGCAGACTGATGTTCCTCGGATGATGATGATGCTGTTGTTGATTATATCTTCCCTTGAATTGAACATGTTGATGACTCTTCGATGAATTGTTCCTTCACAGCTTCTTCTTTGAATTCTTGTCCCGCCGCCAGTAAAGATGAATATACTTCCGATGAGAGTTGACGGCACTACTTTGCCGGCTTGCCGCCATAGCGGCAAGCGATAACAACTTTCCTTACGTCCTTCTTCCTCTGAGTCTCGAACTTGAAGCCCCTGTCGTCTCAATGCGTGTATATATATATGAGTTACCCTCACCCACTTCACGGAGCAGTCCTGCGGTTGGGTCCAACCGTCAGAAATTCCTAAGTGCCGTCTTTCCCACGCCTGTCCGCTACAGCTACGATTTCGCGACCAACATTCCTATGTTTCTGCCTCTACATCCATTATATATAGATATATATATATGTATTCATATTCATGACAGACACACTAGGTCAAGATGGACGGAGTCGAACTTGTTCCCCGAAAAGGCACAGGTCTGCAAAGCAGCACGATTGTGTTTTGTTACTTTACTTGCTTGACAATCGTGGCAATGTTGCACATAGTGTTTAACATCCTTACGCATCGATGGCCAGACGTAACGTTCTGCAATTAAGCGAAGTGTTCGCTCGATGCCTGGATGTGAGAGTGCGTGGTAATGGGCTATAGCAGCTCTGCGAAGAGTCATTGGTAAATAGAGACGATTAGGCCTATCAGCGTCGCAATATGCTCCACTGGAAATTGACATTTGAAATGTGTTTTGAGTTGCCTTAAGTAATTCTTGCAATTCAGGGTCCTCCTTCTGAGCAGCAACAATGCTCTCTAAAGTGAGCTGTTCAACCACTGGAATAACAGAAATGGAGTGAATGCGAGACAAACAATCAGCCACAGTATTGTCAGTGCCTTTGATGTGACGTAAATCAGTAGTAAATTGGCTGATGAAAGACAAATGCCGAGACTCTCTCGGTGAATGCCTATCAGACGGCATGTGGATAGCAGCAATAAGGGGCTTGTGGTCAGTATAGATAACAAAGTGACGTGCTTCCAAAGTGTAACGAAAATGACGCACAGCCAAGTAAATTGCCAAAAGTTCTCTCCCGAAGGCACTGTACCGCTGTTCAGTTGGTGAGAGCTTCTTTGAAAAGAACGCCAGAGAAGAAGTCAGGCTACCGACAGTCTGCTGTAAGACTGCACCCACGGCAACATCAGAAGCGTCAACTACAAGGCTAAATTCAGCTCCGGCAGTTGGGTAAGAGAGTTCAGTTGTAATAGCAAGACGTTCCTTAATGGTATCAAAAGCAACAGCGGCCTCTTCGTTCCAGACAATAAGGGTTGATTTTCCCCTGTGTTTAGGGGATAACAAGGCAGATAAAGGAGCTAAAATCTGTGCGCACCCTTTTATGAACCTGTGATAGAAGTTCACTGAGCCCAGGAAACGACGCAATTGTCTTTGCGTTTCTGGCTTGGGAAATTTTCTAATGGCATCTACTTTGCAAGGTAATGGCTTCAAACCATGCTGGGAAATGTGGTGGCCTAAATAGGTTAAGGTCTCTCTCCCCAGCTCGCATTTCGCTGGGTTTATCAATAACCCATGAGCGCTAAGACGGTCAAATACTGCCCTCAGGTGGTCCTTGTGTTGCTCAGGGCTTTCAGACGCTATAAGAACATCATCAAGGTATGTGTACGTAAAGGTCAGATCCGACAATATGTTGGACATATGACGCTGAAACGTCTGAGGGGCGTTTCGCAAACCATAAGGCATAGTCGTGAACTCAAAGAGTCCAAACGGAGTTATTACAGCCGTCTTTTGAATCGACGTCTCCACCATTGGAATCTGATGGAAGGCATGGGCGATGTCTATTTTTGAGAAAATTTTCGCCCCATGCAAGTTTGCGCTAAAGTCCTGAAGGTGTGGAATTGGAAAACGGTCGGGGGTAGTTACTGCATTTAAACGACGATAATCGCCACAAGGTCTGAATTCTCCATTTGATTTTGACACAAGCAAAAGCGGACTAGCCCATGGACTTTTTGATACTCGAATTGTGCCAGCGTCCAGCATTTGCTGAAACTCTTTTTTAGCGGCCTCCAAGCGGTCAGGTGGTAGCCTTCGTGCTCTAGAATGAACAGGAGGACCTGTTGTCAAGATATGATGTTCAGTTCTTGTTGGGCTCTCATTAATAACAAAGTTAGGATTAGTTAAGGCAGGATATTCTGCCAAGATACTCTCATATTCACAGGCAGGGTTTAATGCAACTCCT
>VCRD01007624.1:0-20617 GCA_006783055.1 Trinorchestia longiramus
TCCTGCAAGAATTGTGACAGCAAATAAAATGGAACAGACTGCGAAATTTGCAAGCAGTATTTCCATGAGACTTTAAATCATGTCGTGATTGTTCTACCATCAGTAAACTTTCCCAACAGTTTAGAATAAAATACAGAAACAAAAATTTATCTTCGGCATGAAATAAATCATTTCTGAACATACAGAGAATAGAACTTTCAAGTAGCCTAATTGAATGTTCGTCATCAAAATGTCCATTGAATAAAGTTATATATCATTTTCTTTACAGGTAGTGTATATTTTATCATTGTATTATAAGAAATACGTATTTTTTGTACCAATGCTATGCAATACACATTCTCGAAGCAAAATAAAAGCCAAAAGATTATTAAAAATTATTTTACTATGGCACATTATACTTGACTGAAATCACACTTTTTACTTGCGAGTTGATATTTGTTTCGTCAGATGGAGAATTAGAAACTGCCCGAATAGAATGTTACCTACAATGACATCTTATCGTATATTTTATTCATATACATATATATATATGTATATATATATATTTATATATATAAATATATATATGTATTGAAGTTGATTCCAAAAAATCGATGTTGCGGGTAGATGCACAGTAAAATGATAGCCATAGTACGGAAAACGTCGTTCGAGGATTCTTCTGGCCCCAATTTAATTTCTCCAGTATTTTCAGTGCAGTGGAACCTTAGGAAAACAGCAGGGAAAACCACGCTTTACTTTGGCAGTAAGAAGACAGTACGTTGTTATTTAGCTTCTGCCTCCAGCTTCGAGAAAGAGATTGCCTCTACATTGTGCTTTGTAAGTCAAGCACGACTTACAGTCAGTTATCACAGGATTATAATCGTAGTGGCAGGTATTATCGTCTAGCTTTTTAGAAATAATTTCAAACGGCAGATAATTTTTGCCTCGAGGCAATCGTCTGCAGTCTGCCCTGACAGAAATAAAACCATTAGTCTAGCAACGACTACAGTTTTTTTAGTGTGCGGACAAGTAAAATGCGTCAGGAATGGTACTACCTGTCTGGAAATTATTGCGTAGTTCTTAAACATATGTGTGTCCTTGTCTGTACTAGATAACTTCACCCATTGTGTTCCCACTATCATGGAAAGTAATAGTACTTTCTGTGAAAAATCATTACCTGATAATTCGTCTATTTTAGCATCTCATCATCAGGACTTAAAAGAGTAACGTATGTAACAAAAAGAATGTAAAATAATTACTTTAAAAATGTAATGTAAAAATACTGCCTGTTCCATAAATGTTATTTCATGATTCATTATAAGTCCAAAATACACCCACAACCAACACTATTGTGTGTGTTGACTTCACAAAATGCGACCTGAAAATGAATGACGCTGGATCACTACGTAAAGTTTAATCAGAAATAACGCCATAAACATACACATGTTGACTAAAACAGTTTTCAGACACTGTTTTCTCCATGAAGAAATGTGTGACGAAGTCGTTACATATGTATAACATTTCTCATACACTGTTTTCAATATGAAAAAATGTGTGACAAAGACGTTGCATAGGTATAACATTTTTCATACCCTGTTTTCTACATAAACAAAAGAGTGACGAAGTCGTTACGTGTGAATAACATTTTTCATTCACTGTTTTCTCCATGAACAAATGTGTGATGAAGTCGTTACATATGTAGAACATTTTTCATACACTGTTTTCTCCATGAACAAATGTGTGACGAAGACGCTGTTTGCAGCCTCGCTATCCAAAAGGAAAATTCATCTACAAGGTTTCGAGTTTATTTCATTTATTTCACATTTTTACACGCCAATTATGATGATATGCATGTCAACAACTTTAAATGATCGTTTCCTTGTTCATTTAGCTTAAATATATGCTCTTCTATTTGCACGACAACATTTAACTATTACTTTTTATTTACACACACGATAATTTATGTATTATTTTCATATTAACAATGAAGATAAGGAATGAATTCATAATGTACTCGTACATTTACCTCTTGTAGTATCATAAATGCATTTTTATATACATTTAGATTCATATAAGCACTAAGTAATAGCATTTTTGTAATAGTGTACAAATTTTCATAAATCTGATCTCTTATACATACAAATGTGCACACACTGTAACCTGGTGAATGCATAATATGAAACGATAATTGTGATACGAAATTACAAATTAGTGACGAGTTATGTATATAATATTTGAACTTCAAGCCCGATAATTGCTTTTACAGTTTTAAAATCAGAAGCAAAATATTTTCTGAAGCTTGAATTACTAATACATTAAACGTGTCACAGTTTGGAAGAAAACTTCAAATCAAAACAATTTATAAAAATATCAATAGTTTTCTATTTGCGTTGCAAATAGACGCAAGTTTCAAACCTAAGGGACATCTGGGGAACAATAAGATTACATTCAATTACATTCGGATTACATTCGATCTCGTGTAATCAAGTACTAACAAGTTCTCTTCAAAACTTCCGACTCCTATAATTGTTTCAGGCCTAATTAAATTAATAGGCTCCAGGTGCTACAATAGATCGAATGACTCATCGTGCTCCAATATTCTTCACTTAGTGACGCCCCATTTGCAGAAAAATATTGAAAACCCTAATCTGGCTAGAAACAAACTTGCCAATTTAAAATATAATTCAAGTTTAACAAATGATAAAGTAGAGCAATCTTATGTTTTTCAATTCATATTTGTAAGTTAAGTTAATTAGTGCCATGAGACCTGTCATGACCATCTTACTATTAATTATGTATCGTTACACTGATTTTGAATGATAACAATAATGACAATGCTTAATGCGACAGAACTTGCGACAGAATGATAACAATAATGACAATGCTTAATGCGACAGAACTTTGTCTTTATTTCCCCACAATTCCAGAGTGAATTCCAGTCTTCATGGGCTTGTGGTACGAAAATTCATTCATTAAATCAGCGTATTGTAGGATTTAAAATATGAAATTATCAATTGAATCACCATAACAGTTTTGCCTTGGTTTACATAAAATAAATTGTTTATTAGTGTGCCCAAAAGGACGTAAAACTTGGCAAAAGTTTTACAATCGTATCGAAAAAACTCTCTTGAATACACTTGCCTACTTGCACATTACGTTTGCCCAAAACGTGTAAAGATTTCAAAATAATGCAGTCAAAATTCATTTTTAACAATATTTTTGTTCGAAAAATTGTTAAAAGTCTTAATGATCCTTTTCAGATAATGGTCATAATTGCTACTAAGCCAGCCTCTCGACCAACAATTTTTCAAATTGCTTGAATGGACACAAATTTTGCGTTCTATTCAGAGCTGCTGCCACACAAGAAACGCTCATAAAGATCTCAAAAAATCTCCTTGATCCTCGTGAAAAAATTAAAATCATGGACCTTGAATGCAAAGATTTTTGAGTCCTTTAAGCATAATACTCATAAGCTCCGGGTAACCAAAGTTTGAATGGTTTTATTAAACATTTTCGAATTAGGTGCTTTGAAGTGTAGTTCGATAACATGGAAATTCAATATACTTTTAGTAAGAAAAATACTTTTCCAGAGTCAGTTGAGCACTTTTCCTAACATTTATTTCCGTGTATTTCTATGCTGGTACATTTACACAACCAAAGCATGAGAGATTTTCGAAATAAAAGTGACTTTTATGAGAGCAACTTTTCCATTCCATGAAATTCAATCAAAGAGAGTATTCCTTTGTTTAAACTATTTACTCATAAAAATGTACGGGCACTCATCAATGTTTGACTGGCCGAGTCGATTTTTTCTTCATGAATTGCGAGAGTCAGTTTTGGCAATAAAATATGAACAATTCCTCTTCAAGACCAACGAGCGCTGGCTCCTACGGAGAAAAAATGCTCTGAAGTTCGGGTCCTCAGATGAAAAATAGGCATGCAACGAAAACTACTTGGTGAAACTTCAGAGTTAGAAAGTAAAAGGCTTAGCTCATATCTTGAAGTTGTTTATCTGAATACTCGTACCCTTTCAAGGGAGAGTGCGGTGATTCATACATTTCAAAACAAAAAGCGACGATTTTTACTTCACAAGTAAACAGTGTGTTTTGACATTGAGGAAAATCAAAATTAAAAAAAATGCTTAATCATTGCTTGGAATGCTTCAAAACTTTATAAGATTGTATCTTTTTGTATAGTTCTGTGAAGGAAATGATCTGTAAAGAAAGTTATATCGAAATTATGCAATATGGGAAGAGTTGTGACAGTAATCTGAAACCTAGAAAAAACGTAAACATATTTTACTCAAATATTTGATGACAAAGCGATAAATTATCAATTTTCAAGTACCAGTTTTGTAGGAAAAAAATGTATAAAGATATGAATACATGCGGACAAAATAACTATTGCTCAGCCATTTCAGAAGTGACTAACACATTTTATTACGGCTCTAATTTTCTTTTCTATAGAACTCAAATAGCAAAAAAATCAATTTGCAATAATTTTAGAAAGATTTGACTTAACAGTTCTTCGAGCATATTTGTTTTACTTCGATGAACAGATTATTAATTTCCACTACATTAAATTAACAGTTGTTTCGAGGACCCCCTACTTTATTCGAGACTAACAAATTTTTAATCCATTCCATTTCTGATTCGTGTACGCCAACTACTTTAAACAGCAGCATGTAAAGGTTATAGGACAGGGTGTCCCTAAAATCGATTTACCATTTCTTGTGAATGATTTTTTGCAATGGTAAAGAGACTTTATGAACACCCTATACAATCTGGAGTTTACGCCAGTGCCTCGTTTTTCATGTCCAAGAAATTGATCTTTACATTTCACTCCCAAATTCCAACGTTTGAGCTTCAAATTGAAAAATATAATAGCATTCACATTAAAAAACATTAAAATTTAAACATCTGAAGTTCAAATCGAAATACCTGAAATTGGAATTAAAATGCGTGAAATTAGGATCAAAGCATCAAAAGTTCAAATTGAAATATCTGAAGTTAGAATTAAAGTAACTGAAATTCAAACTAAGGCCCTTGAAATTAAAATTAGAATAATTGAAAGTCGTATTAAAGTAGCTTAAATTCAAAGAGATGCAATATTTTATCAATAAGATAAAAGAGAGTTTATATATCTAAAATTATGTATGCAACAGATGATTACAGAATACGTACAGAAATTAATTTTTGACATATAATTCCAATCTACGTACACGATTCAACTTAAATTCAAATTAAGCAAACCTCATATAAAAACAAAGCCCTGCTATTTGTTCTACTGTATGATTAAATGTAGATGTTATAATGATTATAAATATTGCAGGTAATCGTTATTGAATAAGAAACATGTAGAGTGGGACATAAATACTGTTACAAAACAAAAACCATTTTTTCCTCAGTAAAGACGCTTATTTCAAGGTCTGACTTTAACAAATAGTAAGTAATTTACTAGTCTACGAATACAAAAACCAATATTAAAAATGCTTTACTTTTGCCACATTACTTTACAAAGTCTTTTAGGAAAGTCTTAAACGGGTTTATTCAATTATTAATTCAATTTTGGCTCTACGACTTTGATACTGTAGCAAGGAGTAGAGCAGGTTTACATTAATAATTAATTCTATAGAATTATATTGTGTAACATTTGTGAAATGATAATCATTAAAATTTATTTGAAAACTTGTAAGAGGAATTATGCGCCACCCTGTATGTACTTGATCCCTATTTGTGGTACATATCATAATAACTGGTGGGGCGAATGAAGAACTCCTCTATCCTGTTTTCTGTAAATTTCAAAGTTTCTTGCTCCTTATTTAGTGAGATACATGCACGATAACAGACACTAAATTAACTTTGCAGATCCTGTCTATGCATTTTACAAAATGTTTAGTGACTTTTTCCTATTATTTGCTAAACAAGCCTATATCTTTTCATTTGGAATTATTAATAAGGCATCACATATTCTAAAACTTTAGTTAAAGTAATGAATGATTGAACATTTACTGAGCATTTACCAATTATAATTCACAAAGCAGATTTTATAAATGCTAATAAAACTTTTCTCGGTAATGCTTAACTCTAGTTGAGAAAACATGAAAACAGGGTGCAGCAACATAATTTCCTTTTTTTGAAATGAACTTCCCTTGAAAAAAGGAAGCTATGTTGCCGCACCCTGTACGCAGTAGCATGCGATGGTCACGCGCAGTTAACTCGTCGCTGGATATTTCGTCTACACAAAAATTAAACTTACAAGAAAAAATTAAGGTACAAATCTATAGAAATTACATAACATTTAATTTTACCTAGCCTATATATCATTCAATTTTAGCTTAATTCATTTTAATATGAACTTCAAATCTTTGAATTTGAAACTCAACTATTTGAAATTGAACTACAGATATTTTAATTTCCCCTCAGACGGTTTAATTCGAGCTCCAGTTATTTTAATTTAGCAGTGAAATGATGTAGAATTTGAGTTCTATACGCAAGGGCAAGGCTAGGGTTCCGAGTAGTGGTATTAAAGTTTCAGTTGATGGACTTTTATGTACCTTAAAAAACCTGGTTGGGTTGTCGAATATTACTTCAGGATGAGTCTTTCCATAACGTCCGTTCACTTTCATAATCTTTATTAATTATTATTCTGTTCTACAATAATATACTGCTCTCAGTCTGACATAGTTTTATTCGTTCGTGTCCATTCCTTGCTGCAAATTGATCTCAGGAATAGCAGTAGAATCAATTATATGCAATCAAAATGATTTAGAACATTGATTTATATTAATTGGAATTTATTTTATTTTTAACACATGATATTGACAATAATGTTGATTCAAGTTTTTCATATGATTCAGTTCTTTCTTTATATTTAGTTTATTTATGTTCCTACACTTTGGCTGAAAATTTTTTCTACGAATTAAAATGGAATTTTGCTTATTTAATTTATACATAAGCATAATATATAGACACACACATAAACCGCCTTCGAAAATCACGGTGATGTTATTTGTTCTTTATTTGAATACTGTTTTTCATTAATTTGTTAATGAGCTCCATGCTACTAAATTTACAGTACGTAAATTCAACAAAATTTTTTGATCAAATGTAGTTACTATCTCGCTGATGTGTTGAATTTGTCTTTAACCTCAATGCACTGTAACGCAAATATTGTAGTCAAATTATAAGACTGTTCTGAATACTGGCTGAGGAAATTGCAGGAATGTAGACACGTGTTTTTATCCTTGTAAATTTTGTGATGCTTCCTGCTGGTCATCAGTCATCCTTTCGTAGATATAATCATGACGCTGCACTACTTTGCAATTGATAAAACAGTTACAAGCCACAACACAAATATTTATTTGAACATTCCAGCTGTTACTATCGATATTACATCATTTCTTTGTGTGTTGAATTAGTTTTATATGGCAGAGAGTGAAAATCCTAAAATGTACAACAGTAGTTACTGTCAATGCTTAAAAATTATCGAAATGAAAACTCTGATTCGAGACATGTACAGTACAGGAAATTTTATAAATAGATAAGAACAAATAAATATTATTTCCAAAATATTTCACCGACAAATTCACTTTTATATACATACACTCAAAACAATAACTGATAGTTCTCGTCGAGTCTCCCAGTAATTTTAACTTTTATACAAAGTGATGATAGGAACAGGACAAAAGCTAATTGTGAGTTTCTGACACAATTATGAGGTAAATCTTGTATGAATTTTGCTTCTTATGTACAGAAAAACTTGGCTGCAGTGTGTAAATTCACATATTTGCGGTCAGTTGCTGAGATCACAAGAGTACCACTCGATGTAAAATGAAAGTCATAATCAGAAGGCGACTTAAATATGAAAAAGAAATTTGGTGAGCCAGAGACGTGCCGTTGGTTTGCATCGCTGCCTGATATTCCCCTGAGTGAAAGAGAAAATTTCAGGTTAGGTGGAAAAATCATCTGAAATACAGTTACAATCAGGAATCAGTTTTCAATCAAAATGGAAGTTAGAAAATAAAATGCTTGTTATAACATTTATATCTTCTGTACTTTACCATAATACCGCTAGCTAATTTTAAGTTATGCATAAATGATCAGGTTTTCATCACACATCATACATTGACGGTTACTATTATCATCAACTAACACATATATCCATTCAAACAGTTTTGCGAAACCTTTTTGATCGCAGACGACTTTAGCTGACTTAATTTAACGTGTTTCAGGGCAAAACTTCAATGTGCACACATTGCTGAGTTTGAATTTTTGTTTGATATGCCTTCGTAAGTTCAGCTTTTCCCGCCAGATACTTCCCTGTGCTAGACAGACACATTCCTCAGTTGACTGCTTCGTATGACTATCAACATGGTACGTATACTGCTGATATTATCTTAATTCAGAAGTTTCGCTATTGACATTTTAATTTTTACACGTTTAATTGTTAATTATTATTTGGTAATACATTGTTCGTTACAATACATACTTAAAAATGAACAATTTTCAGAGTCACCTGGCATTAAATATTGTTTATCGACAAGGTGAAGCAAAATTTATGATTCAATTTTCAGGTTGACACGAGCGAAAACGTCTTTTAGAATCAATCAATACCAAGCCCTGGATCTCCAGTGTACAAGAAAAGCGTGTGCTGCACTGTAATGAAACGCTGCTTGCAAAAGTCAAGATTTTTCTTCACTGGTGCTCAAAAAATTTTCGCTGAAGGAGATTCTCAAATCAAGGATTCAATTAATAAAAATTGTAGAATATTTCCTCAGTTGCTTGTCCGCAAAAATTGTTTGAAAAGCTGTGCAACTTATCGCTCAGAGACTATGTGTACAATCCCCATGTGTTGTGCAAGTGAGTGTAACATAATGGTGTGAACGGTAAAGAAGATTCGTAGCTTATCCAAAGATAAATTTTAGAGAATTTTACTAGACAAATGACAACGTTTACGTAATAGATATCTCAAAAATTTGCTTGAAATTTCGCTCAGGATCCTTCAAATTCATTGATGATTTGTTAATAATTTGCTGTCTTAATCCTAATGATCAAGTTGACATTGCAAGTTCTACTGCCAATATGTCAAATGTTAGTTTTTAATTTTGAATGAACTTTACAGCGCGCGGAGTGTAAAGAATATTAGTAAATTATTATGTCAAAGGCTACTATTTAAACGAGGCTCAAAAAAATTGAATGTTTCCATTGCAGCCTTACTTACTTTGTGATAGAAACAGAAGTAAATGAAAGGGATAGCATATTTTCTGAATAATCAAATTATTTTCCAAAAGAAGTCCCAATATCTATCAATATTTTCACAAAAAATGATTCCCGATAAGATGCTGTAAATTAACGTTGCATATTCTGCTAATCAAATATTCATAATGCCTTAGAACTTTATTATCGCTTTTTGAACTGGTACATCGAATGCACGCAATATTGCACGTGAGTAGGTTAACATACTTCTGTACGTTCATTTTATTTTAAATCTCACGGACAAAAACGAGAAGTTTTACCATAATAAAGTTCTTTCTGTATTGTTTTCTCTGGCTTAGACTCTAACATCACAAGGATCGCACTCTGTCAGGAGAACTAGTTTCCACTGCAGTTGCTATATTTATTACAGTTTTTCTTGGCTAGCTAGCACCGTACAATAAAAATATTTTGCTTTTGCATGTGGTGATCAAAATAATTCATCCATTTTCCGCCCCTGTCGCGAAACTACGCATTGAGAATAACTTAACTCAAAATTTAATTTGAAATTAGTGTCATAACTAATTTCAAATAATAACAAATTCTAAAAAAATTTCTTCCTAAACGACCATATTAATTTGGACCCAGTTGGAAATCTTAAAAGTTCATGCCTGATACCAAAATTCTTCTCAGCAGCTTTGTCATGAATGAAGATGTTTACTGAAAACTTAGAGTCTTTTAATTTTGTAGAAGTCTTTCTTTCCTACCTATTATATTCCTGAAAATACTGCTCTAAAAATGACATGTCATTAAATACTTTACGAAAGTGTGGCATTATGGTTTCAAAAATCTTATCAAAAGTCACCTCCCAGAAGTAACTTCCATAGCCATACATATTCTGGCGATTTATCTTTAGATTTTGGCCTCGACTATCTTATTGTCTATTATTCCGCCGATAACAGCGTCGTATTTGTTCGCGTGTCTGCGTGAGAAACATGTACAGGTTTCACCACTGAAGCTGAAAAATGTATGCTCATTCATCAATATCTTGCATACTATTTAAGCCTCATCTCTTAAAAATACGTGGGTATCTTACTGTACCTCGTGCACTACCAAGAATTCTTGCCCTTTAAAGCAACACCATCTATGCGCTCCATTTGCTCGTCGCAATATTGCGTTCCCATGAACAGTTCAAATATTCTATTCTGCAGCGGTTTGTTGAGGACAAAATTTGCTCTCAATATATCGGAGACACACAAACAAATCACCAAATTCGTTAGAAAATCTCACCTTCGAGCACGTGCAGGTTTGCTGTGACCTTGTCTCCGTTGGAAGGCTTGCATGTGTAACGGCCGGTATCAGCAAACGAAGCGTTCTGCACCAGCAGATGTGATACTGTGTTCTTTGTGGCCTCCGTCACCACAGTCACTCCCTCCCGGTCTCCTTCATACTCCATCAACTGTAATGAACATGACAAAGTTTTGATTCTCTGGGTTTAGTCTTAGCAAAGAAACATTTGTCGGGTACCATCACCTGCAACGGATACGAGGTGTGGCTGAAAAATAATGTATTCAGTCACAGTGATTATCCTTAAAACTGGGAGAACAACCTTAATGGAATTGAGTAGCCGAGAAACAAATCTATTTTGGCTTAATTGAGAATATATACTTACGTATAAACGACCAAATTATCAGTAAACGCAGTAAGTACTACGTTTCACAACATAAAGTTTAAATTCAGCAGATCAGAGAACCTGTCTTGTTTTACAGCAAACTTAAAAGTTCGCCCACAAAAAGCAACTCCAATGAATCGATGATTGAAGGTTGTATCCCCGAGGCGAAAAGGCACGGCAAGACTTTGTTGGCCGTATTTTTTATCATTATGGGGCTGTCTATCACTGGAACGCACGATCGGGCCCAAAGAATATCGACTGAGCGGCACAGCGATGCACTGCGTCTGTTTAATGATGCAGTAGCAGTTATGGTCAAGTGGTGTCTGACTGCATCATCACGATCACGCTCTTAACATTCTCAGTGTCTTACAACAACTCCTTTTCACAAACGAATGCATCGCCTTAGGCTCTAGGCCCCCATGTAAGAATATTATTCTCTTTCTGCCTATCAACTTTGTAGTTCTTGCAAAAATAATCCTGCTGTCAAAATCTGAGATATTTTAAACACTGAAGTAAGATGTGTGACACATGCCTGCTTATTCAGTTTTTTAAAAGAAATTCTGTAAGTTCTTCAAAAAACGCAAGACAAGCTGAGTGGACCATGTGACGTCCTTTAAAGAAAACAGCAGTGGTAAAAAGGCCAATATCCTCTGAAGAAATATTTGAAAATCTGAGCGGCTTTGCTCTTTCCAACGACCATGCATATATTTATGCTTACACAAATTGAACGCTATGCTAATTGAATGCTTTGAATGAATTTCATTTCTTTGTCTTATGAAAAGAACGTGCAAAATTTAGTAAAGCATCATGAGTTTGGTACAAGTGTTGTAGACTATCTGAACTAACTTTTTTGAAAATCCTACCCTTATCTGTTTCAGCTTATAGACTTGAATTTAGGTCACACTTATAAATGTCAGGCAAGAATTATTTCCGACTCTTTCTCAAACATTTACTCATTACAACTACCTACTGACACCATTTTTGCATCCCACTCGTAAAAACTGTTCATTCTCGAGTTCTGTATAGTGTGAGCAAATATCTATGGTGATCATTTAGACATTATTTTTTATCTGAATCTTCCTCCATGAACTACTTTTAATCTCTCATTAATAATACTGTCACAAAATATAATTTAAAAAATTAAATAAAATTGGTTAGTCAAAGACTTCTATCCTGGGTTTCTAAGATTTTGGTCAGACATTTTAACCTCTTTACGATCAATCAAAACAACTTGGATACCGGCTTCTATACCTGCAAAAATCCAGGTGAGAACACCGACTATTGAAGCATATTTGAACTTGCTCCAATTTTCCTGCAGAAATGATAGCAGCTTTAACAGGCAATCTTTTTCCGCACCTAACGAGTTTGAAAAGAATCATATTTCTTCTGTCAACAGTTCTTCCCTCAATTCCCCTCTCTTCAACCCTTTCTATATCATTAAGCTATTTACCGTGCATACTTCTTCAAAATGTTTTCTACTCCTTCGAATAAATCATGTTGCATTGACGATTTACATAGTTGTAGGCTAACATATGATATCTTCACTAACTAACGCTATTTGAAGTTCAAAACTCCAGCACGTGTATTTTTTAAATGTTGAAGAGAAATTTTATACAACTTCACACAATACCGCATTCGAGCAAGGTACCTGTATTTCACGTATATATTTTTATTTACTATTTAGTTTTAGAAAATGTTTAACTCAGCCTTTTCAATTTATGTAAAAAATTTGAATATTAAACTTGGCCAATGGAGCACTAGACATTTACTAGTTAACAAAATGAATAACAAGTAAATGCTCTTCTAAGAAACAGCAGATTTTGTGAAAGTGGGAGCTTTTCTTGACAGTGAAAGACGTTGTATGTAGATCTGAGTGATAAAGTTTTATTTCCGGCATGGCTAACGGAGAACTGAGCCATTGTGAATTTCGATATTATAATGTAAGACCAAACATCTGGAATAAATCGTTTCCCGAGTATTTTACTTTAAAAAAAAAACACTGATAGCTCAATTTATGTTTTTTGTACCTCAACTGTATAGTATGTAAGCAATGCAAGGTTGTAAAACGAGGATAGGATTCACTACATTTAAAAAAACACACTAAAATCTGTTGTATAGGAAGTATGAATAGAATAGAAGAGGGCAACAGAAACGAGCGGTTTGGCCCATCCTTAAAGAGTTACCCAAATCCCATGCCATCTAAATTCAAAGCCTCAATCATGCACACACATCTTCACTACACGAAACCATTTTAGTCCTGCGCAGTCGCTTCACTCACTCAACGGCATTTCAGCCACGCACAAGCATTGCAGTCATATACGGGATACAAGAGTTTAAGAAATAGAATAGAATGAGGCGATAGGAACGAGAGTTTTGGCCCAGTTTTGGGTTGGTACCCAAATCCTATGCCGTAATTCTAGTCAAGCGATGGTCATACACAAACTGACCATCGTGACAGCGGGCCTCGAACCTGGGTCTTCTCGCATCGGAAGCGAGTTCGCTCACCAGTCGACCAAGCTGGTGGTGTTAAAATACAAAACAAAAAGAAATAGAATTAGTACGTTACAAACTGGGAGTTTCTTATCCAATATTTGTCGAGACTGTTTTTGAATGTGTTCACAGTGCCAGCAGAAACGATGTTTTTAGGAAGCCGGCTTAAAGTTTCGGCAAT
This sequence comes from Trinorchestia longiramus, assembly GCA_006783055.1. NCBI lineage: Eukaryota > Metazoa > Arthropoda > Malacostraca > Amphipoda > Talitridae > Trinorchestia > Trinorchestia longiramus. Next base: position 13,517 of record VCRD01007624.1, read on the forward strand.
TTAAGCTGGAAAAAAGTTTAGAGTCTAGGATGTCTTGAAGTTCCTTAATATTAGTTTTTGGCCGTTTTTCTTGTTCACGCGTTATCTTTTCTGTCGAAAAACCCTTTTAGAGTTTCATTGGAATGTAAGACGATAATGTTTGCAAATGTTACTATTGTTTGAATGTTCCTCTGTGATCAATGAGTAAACTAATTATAAAGATGAAGCTGAGATTTTTGTTCATGGTTTGAGCATTTAAAAAATGTTCTCGAGTGAAATAATCAATTACGGACAAATGTACTTATTTCCAGTACGTAGAGAAAAGATTTTTGAGTAGGAGTTCTTGACTAAGATATGAACACAACTTAGCTTCCTCTTGTCATTCAAAAATCGAATCAAGCAATAAATAAAAAGTCTTTAACATTTTTGAATATTTGGCATCAATAATATGATCTGTGGGGACTGTGGTAAGCCGTTGGGCACAACATGTATGCATCTCCTAGCAAGCCCTAAAGTTGATAACTGTGTAGGAAATGGCCATCAATGGGGTATGGAAAAACAGCTGCCACCTGTAAGATCATTTCCCAAAAAACTAACTTTATGAAAAAGTTTATGTCCTCTCATCGAGAAAAAAAAACACTACGCATCTTGAAAAAATTTGTAGTATCTTTTTTATAAAGATTATTCTGCGTAATAGAAATAAGAAAACTCCAAAAACCAGAGAATGAATTAAAGGTTCGATGAACTTTTCTAAGTCACAAGGTTTCGAATCAATGTGGAATTAAACATGCGATTATAAGTAAAATTGGAATCTCTTGTCCCAGAATTTAAGATTGGGGAGTCCAAGAGTGTGTTAACCTCAGATTATAGACGAAATTGAAATCTTTTGTTCAAGACTTCTTGACGTCTCAGCTTTCACTGTCTGCTACTGGGGTGCTTCATCAGCAGAAGAGGCTGAAGGATCGTATTGGTCCTTGGAAGTTCGGCGCTAAATCATTGGACTTGTCTTCAAAATGCCATCCGTGAGAGGAGGCAAGGGAGTTTGCTTTTCTGTCTTCATTAGATGTTGCCCTCGTTCCAAAATTCCGCAGGCCTCGCTGCAGTAGCGGTGCTGTAGCGCACTCACTGCCCCTGTTACCGTAATGGCAAGAGGCAGCTCTCCTTTCTTTAAATCCACTCGGAGACAATACCAAAAGAACTCTGTAGAGTTTAGAAGCGCAATAGAGATGTGTGCATTGATTCTACGGAACAGGTTACCGGGGAAATACAACATACAAATTACGCAGAATATGTTTCACAAATTTAATCGGACGGGGAAATGAAAAAATTGGCATATTAAAGCACAAAAAACACAGCAGTGAAATTCATTGCAAAGGCGATCAGAATTTTTTTTTTTGTATTTGAGAGACCTATGGAGCTTTTCAAAGTTACGGTCATTATAAGTAAGCCTACGCAATGGAAAATAACATGTTAGTTAATTTTATAGAAAATTTATGATTCAGATGCTTTAGCAAATAGTGGTTATCAAAAGAAAGGCAATGTGCGTGGATTAAAATTATATGAACACTCACACAGCACACTGACTTTACCATCTTGAATTCCACGGAACTTTACAAATCAACCCTTTTTTAATCTCTAAGTTTTTCACATTCACATTCGTATATTTTTTCCCTCAAAGGAACAAAGAAAAGGTTTATGACAATCCTTTACCAGATGTTATTTATTCTAGCAGAATTGGTGTTGAAAAAAGGCGTTATTGCTAGTGCTTAGAACAAAATTTTCTCTTTCTTAAATCGATACCATCACTTCAAACTAACAAAAATGTGCAAATTACTACTCGATCAATTTCTCTCCAAACAAAAGAAGGTCTATCAGCTATTTATTAAATCCAAATTATTTTCAGATCAGGAAGAAAGTTCTATGTAATTGTATTACACGCAATCAATTACTCCAAATTAAAAGACATTCATATATCAGTGCATGCTAAGCAGAGTAAAGGCTTATTTTCTATTTTTTCAATCAAAATCACCATCCGAAATAGCCAAGTTTGAATACTACATATGTACTTTGAATTTAAAAACACTCCTCAAATTACAAACCCACAATTACTTTTTTCCAATCGAAGTCATCATCCTAAATAATAGGGTCATACATTAAATCCCAATTACAGTCGAAAATATTTAAATCATACATACCATTTGTACGATCGAGATGACCACCTCATATATGAAAAACATAAGTACCATAAATTATATTCAATCTAATTTACAACTCCTTTCAGAAAAATATCACAACAAGACAAGCAATGCGTTGTGCTTAATCCTAGATACCAAATATTCAACCTAAATTACCTTAACAAACAAAACAAAAGCCTGAAATAATGTGAAACGGTGAATTGTAGATACCATATATTCAACCTAAGTTATCTCCACAATCTAAGCAAAAAACCTGAAGCAATGTGAAGCGTTGAATCCTGGAGACCACACTTTCAACGTAAATTACTTACACAAACTAAATAAGAAATCTGAAACAATGTAAAATGCTGAATCCTAGATACCATATATTCAACCTAAATTACCTCCACAAACAAAACAAAAGCCTGAAATAATGTGAAACGGTGAATCCTAGATACCATATATTCAACCTAAATTACCTCCACAAACTAAACAAAAAACCTGAAAAAATGTGCAGCACTGAATCCTAGATACCATATATTCAATCTAAATTACCTCTACAAACTAAACAAAAAACCTGAAACAATGTGAAGCACTGACCTTGTTGCCATGGTACCAGTACACAAAGATGGGCCGGTCCGTGCCATGATGCACCAAGCACGTCAGGTTGATGAGAGACCCTTGATGGACGTAAATATCGGGAGCGTTCAGAATTTCAGCTCGAGGCACTGTAATTAAAAAGAACTAAAGTCGTTGGTGGCTTAATTGATTACCTTTAAAAATGTGAAGAATTTGTTCAGCGTTGCATTTATTACACGTTTACCGAACCATAGATATTTCGAAACTATGGGAAGTAGAACGGGACGAAACATGGTGATGTAATTCCCTTAGATAAAGCAACTTTTTGTCAGTTGAATCAGTTGATACATTATTTATTCCGCTGAAAAATATTATTTCGAAATATTCAATAAAATGTGCTCGTAGAGACTTTTGAAGTGATATTAAAGAATGAAACAAGTTGGCACAAATTATTTTGTATGTCCCTAATGCATTTATCTGTCCCTCGTATGTGCAATATGCCACATTTTTTCAACATTAAAGAGTATTGAAATAAATCAGAAAGTTTTCCTAGGCACTGATGATAAATTCACGCTCTGAAACCAATCACCGTAAAAGAAATTTGAACCCACTTTTCTTAAATTGGATGAGTGACCGCTGCTCTCGTTTTAAAAAATGCGGGGAGAAAAGAAAATTTACACATTTTGTTGAATTTGAATGATAGTTTTTAAAAGATTCCACCCAGGTGCATTCTGAATGCAGGAATACCACCACTGTTGGAGAAGAGAAAATGACGATTTCACAACCTACAATGTCTGTCCTCTGCTGATAATTGCCACGTAGAAGCAAAAAATTTTGAGCAAGACATTATTGGACCTTCCTTTTGCATCATTTTAAAAAATCATCGAATGTTTTCTCCATGGTTTCAAGTTACTAATTTTCTTTTTTTCATAGGTTTGTGGAAAAGATGTGCGATGTGCTAGAGATATCCGTCAAGCATGAATCTATTTCATTTGTGTTTAACATGCAGATGTCAGGTGTGGAAATGCATGATCGCTTATACAAAGGCTGCCAAAGTGACACGAGCACTTTAAAACATGAACAATATACAGTACATACAGCTGTATATCTTAAGCTTTGCTTCAAAAAGACAAATTTGGAAAGAAATGGGTTAACATGCATTCTGATGCCATTACTCAAATATCAAATTTTCGTATAGGAGCTTTGGTTCTACTCGATGATGGTAACAATTTAACTTATGGTCAAAAAGTTCTNGAGACATGTACAGTACAGGAAATTTTATAAATAGATAAGAACAAATAAATATTATTTCCAAAATATTTCACCGACAAATTCACTTATATATATACATACACTCAAAACAATAACTGATAGTTCTCGTCGAGTCTCCCAGTAATTTTAACTTTTATACAAAGTGATGATAGGAACAGGACAAAAGCTAATTGTGAGTTTCTGACACAATTATGAGGTAAATCTTGTATGAATTTTGCTTCTTATGTACAGAAAAAACTTGGCTGCATTGTGTAAATTCACATATTTGCGGTCAGTTGCTGAGATCACAAGAGCGCCACTCGATGTAAAATGAAAGTCATAATCAGAAGGCGACTTAAATATGAAAAAGAAATTTGGTGAGCCAGAGATGTGCCGTTGGTTTGCATCGCTGCCTGATATTCCCCTGAGTGAAAGAAAAAATTTCAGGTTAGATGGAAAAATCATCTAAAATACAATTACAATCAGGAATCAGTTTTCAATCGAAATGGAAGTTAGAAAATAAAATGCTTGTTATAACATGTATATCTTCTGTACTTTACCATAATACCGCTAGCTAATTTTAAGTTCTGCATAAATGATCAGGTTTTCATCACACATCATACATTGACGGTTACTATTATCATCAACTAACACATATATCCATTCAAACAGTTTTGCGAAAACCTTTTTGATCGCAGACGACTTAGTGAGTCATAGCTGACTTAATTTAACGTGTTTCAGGGCAAAACTTCAATGTGCACACATTGCTGAGTTCAGCTTTTCCCGCCAGATACTTTCCTGTGCTAGACAGACACATTCCTCAGTTGACTGTGTCGTATGACTATCAACAAGGTACATATGCTGCTGATATTATCTTAATTCAAAAGTTTCGCTATTGACATTTTAATTTCTACACTTTTAATTGTTAATTATTTTTTGGCAATACATTCTTTGTTACAATACATACTTAAATAATGAACAATTTTCAGAGTCACCTGGCATTAAATATTGTTTATCGACAAGGTGAAGTAAAATTTATGATTCAATTTTCAGGGTGACACGAGCGAAAAGGTCTTTTAGAAACATTCAATACCAAACCCTGGATCTCCAGTGTACAAGTAAAGCGTGTGTTGCACTGTAATGAAACGCTGCCTGCAAAAGTCAAGATTTTTCTTCACTGGTGCTCAAAAATTTTCGGTGAAGAAGATTCTCAAATCGAGGGTTCAATTCATAAAAATTGTAGAATATTTCCTCAGTTGCTTGTCCGAAAAAACTGTTTGAAAAGCTGTGCAACTTATCGCTCAGAGACTATGTGTACAATCCCCATGTGTTGTGCAAGAGAGTGTAACATAATGGTGTGAACGGTAAAGAAGATTCGTAGCTTATCCGAAGATAAATTTTACAGAATTTTACTAGACAAATGACAACGTTTTCGGAATAGATATCTCAAAAATTTGCTTGAGATTTCGCTCAGGATCCTTCAAATTCATTGATGATTTTTTAATAATTTGCTGTCTTAATGCTAATGATCAAGTTGACATTGCCATACATATTCTGGCGATTTATCTTTAGATTTTGGCCTCGACTATCTTATTGTCTATTATTCTGCCGATAACAGCGTCGTATTTGTTCGCGTGTCTGCGTGAGAAACATGTACATACAAATTTCCCCACTGAAGCTGAAAAATGTATGCCCATTCATTAATATCTTGTATATTATTTAAACCTCATCTCTTAAAAATACGTGGGTATCTTACTGTACCTCGTGCACTGCCAAGAATTCTTGTCCTTTATAGCAACACCATCTATGCGCTCTATTTGCTCGTCGCAATATTGCGTTCCCATGAACAGTTCAAATATTCTATTCTGCAGCGGTTTGTTGAGGACAAGATTTACTCTCAATATATCGAGGAAACACAAACAAATAACCGAATTCATTAGAAAATCTCACCTTCGAGCACGTGCAGGTTTGCTGTGACCTTGTCGCCGTTGGAAGGCTTGCATGTGTAACGGCCGGTATCAGCAAACGAAGCGTTCTGCACCAGCAGATGTGATACTGTGTTCTTTGTGGCCTCCGTCACCACAGTCACTCCCTCCCGGTCTCCTTCGTACTCCATCAACTGTAATGAACATGACAAAGTTTTGATTCGCTGGGTTTAGTCTTAGCAAAGAAACATTTGTCGGGTACCATCACCTGCAACGGATACGAGGTCTGGCTGAAAAATAATGTATTCAGTTACAGTGATTATTCTTAAAACTGGGAGAACAACCGTTATGGAATTGAGTAGCCAAGAAGGAAATCTATTTTGGCTTAATTGAGCATATATACTTACGTATAAACGACCAAATTATCAGTAAACGCAGTAAGTACTACGTTTCACATACATAACGTTTAAATTCAGCAGATCAGAGAACCTGTCTTGTTTTACAGCAAACTTAAAAGTTCGCCCACAAAAAACAACTCCAATGAATCGATGATTGAAGGTTGTATCCCCGAGGCGAAAAGGCACGGCAAGACTTTGTTGGCCGTATTTTTTATCATTATGGGGCTGTCTATCACTGGAACGCACGATCGGGCCCAAAGAATATCGACTGAGCGGCACAGCAATGCACTGCGTCTGTTTAATGATGCAGTGGCAGTTATGGTCAAGTGGTGTCTGACTGCATCATCACGATCATGCTCTTAACATTCTCAGTGTCTTACAACAACTCCTTTTCACAAACGAATGCATCGCCGTAGGCTCTAGGCCCCCATCTAAGAATATTATTCTCTTTCTGCCTATCAACTTTGTAGTTCTTGCATAGATAATCCTACTGTCAAAATCTGAGATATTTTAAACACTGAAGTAAGATGTGTGACACATGCCTGCTTATTCAGTTTTTTAAAAGAAATTCTGTAAGCTCTTCAAAAAACGCAAGACAAGCTGAGTGGACCATGTGACGTCCTCTAAAGAAAACAGCAGTGGTAAAAAGGCCAATATCCTCTGAAGAAATATTTGAAAATCTGAGCGGCTTTGCTCTTTCCAACGACCAGGCATATATTTATGCTTACACAAATTGAACGCTATGCTAATTGAATGCTTTGAATGAATTTCATTTCTTTGTCTTATGAAAAGAAC
>VCRD01007626.1:4396-19586 GCA_006783055.1 Trinorchestia longiramus
AGCACCAGCACCACCAGCAACAGCACCACCAGCACCAGCACCAGCACCAGGGATGGGTGAGGCAACCTTGGACGTCGCAGCGATGAGCGTGACGTAGAAAAAGTCAGAACGCCGCCTTTGCCCTTTCTAGAGGTTTCTCTGGAGCTTATCAGGACCCTAGTCTCTTCCACCAGACCTGCTCCTCCACCCGACCTGCTCCTCCACCCGACCTGCTCCTCCACCAGACCTGCTCCTCCACCAGACCTGCTCCTCCACCCTCCTCCACCAGACCTGGTCCTCCACCCTCCTCCACCCGACCTGCTCTTTCACCACCCTCCGTAACAGGTGCACACCACACAGACAGACAGTCTAACAGGTGCACACCACACAGTCAGACAGTCTAACAGGTGCACACCACACAGTCAGACAGTCTAACAGGTGCACACCACACAGACAGACAGTCTAACAGGTGCACACCACACAGACAGACAGTCTAACAGGTGCACACCACACAGACAGACAGTCTAACAGGTGCACACCACACAGACAGACAGTCTAACAGGTGCACACCACACAGACAGACAGTCTAACAGGTGCACACCACAGTATATTAACAAGCACTCCAAAGGTATTCAGTCTCGAACAAAGTTCATACCTAAGGGTTTATAAATATAAACTCTGAAATAAACAAAGCGATTTAGTACTTACAACGGTTAGTACTTTATGAGAAGTGCAGAAGGCCTACTTTCGTCTGAGCACGAACTATAAACACACGCAGCAGCCTGCGTCGTGAATCAACTGATAGATAATTAACATTAGTAGGAATCCTCACTGCGTACATCACACGCATGCTGTTGAGGGAACAGCTTCTCAGTGAGGACGTAGAAGACGTACAATCATGCGACAGTTGTAACACGCATACTGCACTGGTATGTCAGCCTGTATGATACTCGTCCACGCCTAGATATATATTACATTTCTAGAATAGGTTCGTAATTGAAGTAGTTAAAAAAGTTGATAACTCTCGCAGGTACGAAAAGTTGGGAATCGTTGCACTTGAAAAGGTTCGCAATCGTAGCAAGTAAAATAAGTTGGTAATTGAAGCAGATACATATAAGAGGATACCAGAAAATCAGACAAAAATGAAAATAAGTTTTGACACAAGATCGAGAGGCTGAATCCAAATTCGGAATCTGCTTTTACTGAACATCGCTCCTTCTCGAGAAGTACCCCAGTAAACACACGTGTGTTCTACGTAGTATTTGGGCTAACCCAAAATGTTAATAAACTTAAGAGGAGCTGTGAAAAATCAGCTTGGGTCAAGAAAATATTTCCCTTCCTCCTACCTACGATACTCTAGGGCGTGTACATACACAGCAGCTGCTGACTAGAATGTTGTGAAATTTCCCCCATATATAAATTAATCGTATTGTAATAAAAAATAAATACATATTGTAATTATATTTATATAAACACTATGAAGTTAGAGCATAGAACTCGAATTGATTGAGCAAATTGGGAAACTTTGTGCAAAAATTGAATTTCAACGCGTCTAAATTAGATCATCCAGCATTTTTTATGCTAACCTCAGAATTTTAAATTTTGTGACCCCAAAAACTCATTTAGAGAAAACTAGAGGTGAGAGTAAGCACTAATGTTGCTGTATAACCTAATCCCAGGGTGCTAATTCAAGATACGATATCCGTTTCCAAAATAGTCTTCTTTTTTAGACGTACATGTATGCAAAAAAATAAGTGTGAACATATAGGCTTAAACATAAATACTAAAACATTTTCCGGTCAAACTACATAAATAAAGATTTCATAGCAATTTAAGAAACAGAACTGATATCATTCATTAAATTCTTTGATGTGTTTTCCTGTTATTGATAAATGTAACTACAGCATTTCATCATGCATATAAACAATATAACTGAAACGGGAGAGTTGAAAACAAAAGCACAACAAGTTAGAGTAAAGGTATGTGCCCATTACAATTAAGCACATCACACACAACATAAACAGCTCGTTCATACTTCGGAATATTTTCCAGAGCTCAATATTAGTCACACTACAGGCCGCCGGTGGACGTCAAACTCGGAGTCAGCAAATTGACGTGAAATTCTCACGGCTAACGCAGATCTGATTTATTGCATTATTGGTCGATGAAAAAAGATCAGTGGGTTATTTGGAGCATTAAAAATAATAGAAGATAGTCTACTATCGCAATGATTCACTACAGCGGCATAGCAAGGAAGAACTCGAGAAGCGCTTCAGCTGTAACGCTGCTTCAACCCAAACCAGGGAGAGAAATAAAAAGCAGACAGGTTTGTGTAGCAAGGTAACTAGTCCACGAAGACGACCTCGGCTGAACTGCAGGGAATCTAGTGTTCACCCGATGCATTTACTGATGTAGTACAGTTCAGTTGTGGTAAAACTCAAAAATTCAGCTGTAGTAAAACTCTGCTGTAGTAAAACTCGGCTGTAGAGCACGAAAGCTGAGTAGCTCGGACACTCAGGTCCAGAAAAGTTTAGCTGTGCTGAAGTACACAAGCCAATTATGTAGAAGATGATCGTATGAAACACCTGAACGACAGATCACAAGAGTTTACAGGCTTGATCTACTCAATTGTAGTTTTGTGACATTAACGATGAAATTTGGGACACATTTACCAATTGTAGTTTATTACCAGACGACAAATTGTCCTCTGCTATTCGTAGCAGCGCTGATGTTCTCCTCTAAAAACAAGTGCAAGCAGAACTCTCCGACAATGAAAATAAGCAAAGGCATAAATGACAACACAAGATGAGCCAAGGTACAAAGTGTAAAGAAGTTATAATGGATAAGTATAATTTTCCATTATTTGAGCAGTTTAAATGATAGAATAATGTGACGAATTATTAAGTTTTATACTAATGCATATGGCATTTTAAACTTTTTTTACAAAGAATCCCACGTACTTGGTACCCTCACGAGCTTTATAATAAAATATATAATCAGTACTGAGAACTGAACTCTCGTCAATTTCCGGTTCCCGTCAAGCCAGATTCCAAAACTCAATACTCGAAATAGCTTTTTTTCATACACACGAGTTATTTGACTATACTATTATAAACAATGAATATCTTTCAAGTTCACATTCCATGTTTCACTACTAGAAAAATTCCGAGATACAAACGCACGTTTGTTCGAAGACCTGAAAACTCTGCGGGCTGCATTTCTCCGGCATGTCTCAACACTCACACGTGAAGAAAGCCACAAACCAATCATGCGTGAAATTCCATCAGAACATGAGGGAACGCTAAACACCACATTGTATTCGTTACGTAGATATCGAATAGCTAACAGCTCTCTATAAACTTGCCTTAATATAAGCATAATTTGAATACATCAGAGAAAATGATCGATGCGCTGCTGTCAGACATTGCGGAGACCGGCGGGATTTCCACCAATCACACAAGCATGACATCCTTGTGCATACGCTTCAGATGTCTCGCATTACGCACGCACAACACAGTAAATGCCGTACGAGCTGCACCTGAAGTGCATATTAGCGGAAAAGAACCATTATTTCATTAATAAAATAAAACTCAGTATCGAACAAAACTAAGATGAAGAGACACAAAAACATGAAACAATAGCAGCTGATGCCAGCGAGCATGCTTCTCACGTGCAGCAAATGTTCGTATTCTCCAGACGTGTACAGATCCAATAACAAAGGCAGGCAACCAAAGAGTCTGACGACCTCGACCAATGTTTTCTCGTGAGAAACTGTCTAGTACACAAGCACATCGCAGACCTCACTGCTGTCATCATGCTTCTCTATAAAGAAATCCTGATCAGATCGATCTGTAAGGAGTTTTTGGTAGTCTTGGAGATAATTACTTGTCTTCTGTGGTAAAGATAACTCAAGCCGAGATCCGAAATTTTGTGTTGTGTACAGATTGTGTATTGCTGCTCCCGTTGTGAGAATCCCAGCGCGGGAGCAAGACTGGGCCTGAATGGCGGCCTTTGTCTGCTTGCCGCTCCCCCGAGTCCCCAGTTCTGGGAAGCGTGAGGCTTGCTGTCAACATCCGCTTCAGACTCCTACTCTGTGCCTCGCTTAGTCCAAGAACGTTCTTATCTCAAATTTAGGCCTCTGTTCTGGGTATGCTATAAATAATACGAGACATACACATAGTATGGATGTAGTTAGGTTTTTTCCGCGCGTTTGCAAAATAGTCGTGCAAATCAACATTCAAAATTATTATGAAATGAGTGTTTCTGCTGACAAAGTGATACCCCTGGTCGCCTCATCTGACACTGGTTTGTAAAATTTGCATCTGACTTCCGTGACACTTACTCACCTTTCTCGCATAACCCAATATTGCGATCGTAACAACTCTAAATTCAGCCCTCAAATTTGTGTTCCAATTATACTGATACAGTTTGTTCTTGATTGTTCATGGCATTTTTTAGACCCAAGCTGGTGACAGGACCGCAGCTGCACTAGAAGGAGCACACAGAGGGCCGTAAGACATCCACCGGACAGGTAACTCCATGTTTTTGTCTTCCACTCTTCTCTCTTTTTACTCTCGTGACGGCGCCGCCACCAAACTTGATCCCACTCCCTCTCTCTCAACGTTCCTGCACGGTCCTACTAGCTATCTCTGCTAACAACACAACAATATAACTAATTCAATCATCTAGTTTTCAAAATAGTTATTTTTGTACCCACAGCACGGCATATCAAATTCTTTGCACACGAATTCTGTAAACAATCGGAAACTCGAACTCAACCGTTGGAAAACAACACGCCTACGGTAAAAAGTTTGCCGCTATTTCCTAGCATTTATTTGATTAATTAAACATAGACACGAAGTTCTAGAAAACGTAAAACAACAAAACAAACAAATATTTTACGCCTACCAGCAGAATACTCTTCTGTCAACAGCTATTGGGAGAAGTAAAGAGATAACTCTGCTGGATATTGTAATTTCATAGACCAAATGATATCAAACACAAGGACGATAGCAGAATAAATTTGTGTTGTAGTGGTACCATATGTATTACGGTGGTCAGTCAAAGATACGAGTGCATTTATTTTGGGGATTTAACAGCATCTTTCAATCTAAAGAATTAACTTGAACAATATTTCAACGAGTTACCTTAAATCATAAATTTACAGAGCCACCTGACACTGGATTTATCCTGCAATTTTGTTTACTAAACAAGTACACCAGAGTGGTAATCTCACTCTCAGCATCTCTTCACTGACGCTAAGATCACGCACTAACTTTATCCCGACGGTACAACACAAAGCAAACATTTCCAAAAAGTCATTCAAAACGACTGTGCCCATAAGGCATGAAGGATAAATTTAGCTCAAGGCTCAAAGCTCGGAGGGATAATCGTCCCACTGAGCCTTCATCAGATGTCAATGAGCGTCTCAGTATTTCCTCTTCCTCAGAACTCGAACGCGACTTCCGCCAACATTTACTGATATTATATTGCGCTGTCTAGATTCCCTCTCTCTCAGAGGATTCACGCATCCTAGCGTCAACACCAACACCAATAATTTAAAGGAAAAAATAAATGATATAAGCTTCTAGTACATGCTTTAACAATACATGAAACCATCATACAGGAGAACAGCAATGCATTTAGATGTGCGCTACTATTTCGCGATGTTAAATCAGTTTTTTTTTGGTTAAGAAACACGCATACCAGCGTCGAGAATTAGTAGTACAACCTCTTCAAGTATTTACCTTCACTCCTGTTAAGATCGTAAATACCTCAACAGAACTTATTTAATAAAGAATACTTTGTTTCAACCCTGGGGCTGATCATGGTCAAATTTTGATGTTTATAAGTTTCCATAATTTTCATCGTACATCCAATATCATTCCAATGCCACTTTATTAGTAGTGATATTCTTAGTTGAAAAGATCTCCAAACGGTTATTTGCATTCAATGTAATTATCACTACTATTATTATAATTATTATTATTAACATTGCAAATCAAAATGACATTATTATTTGTACCACTGACATATCCAATTTTTACCCTTACATATAAACGGCAATGTGAAAATTTTTATCCGTAATTTACTCGAATATTGATAGGTTCAAAAACCAATACACAGGCTTTCCCTATTTTAACACTTTGTGAACTTCAAAACTATAAATTCGCAGGTCTATTTTAAACAACAGTCAACGGACGAATAGATTTCCAATTAAGAATAAAACTATATGAATAAATTAACTGATCCTCATACAAACTAGCGTGAGCAATAAGCTCTTCACAAAACCTGAACACTAGGAGGACTTGGAAAAACATGAAACGAAAGCAGGGCTCTGAGGTCGACACAACACGCCGTAAAATCTGAAAGCCCGAGCAGTTGTTGGCCAGCTGAAGAAATAATACGAAACACAGGAATGCACGCACAAACACATGTCTCATTCCTAAGACTGCACCTAATTCCAGCGGCAAGCGATGATGCAACTGGCAAGAACAACGAAGCTGACGAAATCACAAACAAAACATCACACATCGCACAAAAAAACCCTTGAATCGCTTGAGGAAGTCGAATCCTCCTGCAGAATTGAATGATGAACACACGTTTTAACTTTTAGGAAACACAGTGTGCCACGAGGATGTGCCTAGCCTACTTCAGGCAGTTCTGGTATTGAAAGACAAAGTATGCAGAAACTTTACAAGTGAAAATACTAGCTTGGTCTCTTCCATCCAGTAGAGTGACCAAGTTTGTTTCCCTTCTGTACTTTGAAGTTTAAATACAAAGTTTGTGACTTGTACCACACCCTAGAAAGTCACACGAGTATTCGTAAGACTGCCAAGTTAGCAATTAATATTATCAAATGACAGGAAAACATAAGCAGCTCAAGATTGACAATACTGGACTATAGTTCATGATCAACCACTAATTATTTACTGAGTGAAAATTTTAAGCAAAGGTTCTCAATCCAGGTGAAAGATTGAAGTCACGGGCCATGCACTAAATAATTTCTGATTGAGTCAAATTTTCAAGCGAAGGTTCCCGATTCAAGTGAAAGCTTGAATACTTGAGTACAAGCTCACACACAGCCACGAGTTTCAAAGTAAAGCACCGGAAGCGAATTGAAGTCAATCAGAGGAACAATCAAAGCTCGTACAGTGATGATGTTCACCATGTGCTCTTTTCGTAAGACCCACCTGTAAATAAATTCGCTCAAAATGACCGTTATTAATCCCAATCAAACAAGGCCACAAAGATCAGAGATCAAAGCTGAATATAGGCTAAAGATATACGAATAGCAAGAATGGCACAAGTGTACAGTTTTTCCTGGTTGTTGTAAGACACACTTCGTCTTTTTTTAACGACAGGATCAACAAAAAAGTTACATCAATACAGGGCAAAATTGATAGCGTCAGAATAAAAAAACATCCATTTTCATTTGAAAATTTGAGATGTTTTTAGAACATGCATTAATAGGTTCAGTTAAAGAAATAGTAATATTTGCCCAATGAATATGGTAGCAATTAAACGAGTGCGCTGTCCGAGGTTAAAACAATGAGAACTTAAAACAATTTCCACGCATACTTGTACTATTAAGTTCCAAAGATGACAAAAAAGGGAAATGTAGGCTGCTGCGTGGATAAAAGGATATATTAGTGGCATATATGTGTCATCTCAAGATGAAACTTTTAAAGTTCTCTCTGTCCCAGTAAAGAAAGTATAAACATGATGTTAAGCCACATCTTGGGTGGGAATGCTACTTTTTGATAAGAGACTAGAAATAATGTTAACAAATTACCGTTAACTTCAGGGTGCAGTTTTCAGTGTCATCACCGTCATTTTTAAAAATCTGGGATGCAATGCACAAAGAGCCAACTTAGAATTTTCATAGCTGGAGAAGTTCGTACTTGATTCTTGCTACTAGAAATTACGAACACGTCTCTTTCAACACGTGTAGTTAACAAAAGCAAAATTAAGCTGGGCAAATGAATCACAAATTAAACTCTATGAAAAAGAAGCTAACTTTTAAACGTAGCATATAGATTCTACAATGCACTAACGTCGTATTTATACTCGACTACAATGCTGACCACACAGGAATTCACGACCATACTGGACATCGAATCGACCATGTTACGCATAATTCATAGAGTGAAAGTAAGAGGAGGTAACTTAACTGTTATACAAGGAGTTCTTTTAATATCAGAATTAACGACTCATTGTTTAAATGAGGGAAGAGAACACAAAGAGAGCATCATTTGAATAGAGCCTCGCCATAACGAGCACGAAAATATCACCGAATTGACGACCAAAATATAGTGAATTGTTGCCTGAAGGGCGTTTTCAGTCAAACGATTTAGGGGAAATGACGTAGTACACAAACTCATTTTGTTTTCTTTTTGCTTAAATGCGAGTTTTAAATGTTGACTAATAAAAGCACAGTAGGGAATGGAAGTTATGCTGCACATTAAAAACGGCTATGATTCGCACTGATTATGAAACAGCTCCCGTATACATACATAGTATGCAGCATAAAATAATATTATTCAATACCAGTCATCGTCTACAATTTGACTAACACTTGAATCAGTTATTCATGCAAACACAAGCAGCCACGAGTGCACTGACTTCAGGATGGCCCGATGCTAGTGTTAGGTAGGAGAAAAGAGGAATTTTGGAGGTTGCTCAGCGTGCTTAATTAGACTGAAAAGATAATAAGGTGACATAGCGTCAAGCTGCTGTTGACCACAGTGACGGAGACTTCACGTCACGCTCCTCCCAGCCCCGTTACGTAACGAGTGGAGGACCCTTACACAGTTCAAGGTGACACTAACATTATTATTCTTCCACTATATAATTATACACAGTTTGTTGCTTGCTTGCTTGCTTGGTCCGTCTCTCTGTTAACCCTCTTAAGGATTTAAATAGGAGGAAATTCGATCGGGTCAAGGACTTCTATAAACAGGACGTGAACCGCCATATAGCTGACTACGCTAGCGGAGGCCATTGCATTCTTAGTAACATAACATTTTCTATCGGACAAATTGATCAAAAATGACTTCTTTCAAGCAATAGAAGGGATAATAATGTTTTACAGTGAATTGTAAATGGTTTAAAGCACTGTAATGCTTTGAAATACCAATTTTAACCGGACTTAACATGTAATATTTTATTAGCTTAGTGGCCACTTTATAGAAAGCCGAGTTGCTGCAGTTTTAGACTTGAAAAACTGATTATAGTTAAACCTTTTCCAATGCAAACAACCAAACATACAAACATTCATACATATAAACAAACAGACATAGAAGCAAAAACCTACCAAACTGCAGCGATTAGTCAGCCAACCGGGCCTTTTTGACAGAGGTCTGGAGAAGGACTGCATTCATCTGCTAGTCTTTCTCTGAGGGGTTGACAACAAATTTGAGGGGTTGGCAGCAAATTGAGTGAGTGTAGTAGTCGTCAGAATACTGCATTTCTCTGATTCGTACAGTTCCTTGATGTCTGCAAATGATGCCGTGTTTCATTGTAAAGACTGATCTTCTGGCCCTTCTCACTGATCCAGTTGTTGCGGATGCAGTTGTTTAGCAGATGTAGCTCCAGTTGTAGTTTAGTTGTGTCAAAAAGGAGAAACCAGACACGCTCGTTGTCAAAAGGATGTTTGGCTGTGGCACTGCAATCCCCTAGTGATTAGAAGAGAAGTGGCCTTGCAGTCTCAGTTGTTCTCGCCCATGCCACTCAGCAACCCACCAGAAAATGAAACAGTTGGGCGATTCTGTACTTCATCTACCAAGAGAAACACATTCTTCTGTTGCAGTGTCTGGACTTTGTCAAATGTTTCCCTCAGCACCTGGTCCTTGTCAATAGATGAAGTGATGTACTGCAGCTTGCGCTTGCATGGCAGCACCAAAAAGTCTCTGAGCTGTTCATAATTACACTTTGGATATGATTGAAGAGCAAAACAATAATCATTCATGGAAAACTGCTTCTGTATTAAAAGTTCCAGCTGACCTGTCAAAAATATCAACTTTTTCTCCCTATCGGTGTCGACACGGCTGATCAGTGAGCTTGAAGAAAAGTGACCCTTTGGATCGTTTTGTCAAACGAGATTTCATTGTTAATTGCCAAGCGCACAGTTTCGTCAAACGGAGTATACGATCTCAAACCATTGTTGGGATAAAGTGTCTTAAAAAGTGGTACACAAATGCCGTTCTTGGACGCACTGAGAGTTAGTATGGAACACAAAGTGGGTTTGTTTTCGACAAACACAGAGACTGCACTCACTGAAGTTGTAGATCATGAACATACACACAAGCCTTTCTTTCGCTCCTGAAATAATCAAGTTCTTGTACTGCTTCTGCAGGTTACGTTCAGGTTTGAGAGCATCAAATGAAGTAATCTTATCCTTCTGAAGAAAATACCTCAGTTGTTGGTCTTCCACTTTCACCGGGTGAGGTGCAGGTTTTGGAGACGGCAGACATGAAGCAGGCACATTGAAGATACTGGGAAGGATTCCAGGTCGCATAGAACCACCACACAATTTCCTCAAAGGTAGGTTAGCACCCCAGTGTATTTCACAAATGAAAAACTGGTCTGAATTAACAACAGTTTTCACGAAGTGGAAGAACATCAAGCCACTTCTGTGTCTCAGACTGCTCTTTCGGCAGGCGAACACGCGACGCCTGTTTTCCTTATTGTAATTACCCCGACAGTTCACAACCCCACACTTGTTCGGCATTTTTAATACATATAATTAGCAATAAACTTTGTAAATAAACAGTATCCACTTAGAAATGCAGCAATGTGCCTCGAAACGAACAACAATGTCCGATTCAAACCGAGCGACAGACTACGACAATGTTCGCACTGTGACAGATGAAGGCTAACTGAGCTCAGTGAACAGGCCTCTGCTACCGTAGTCAGCTACATGGTGGTGCACGTCCTGTTTATAGTAGTCCTTGGATCGGGTATATACATGCATTGTAAGCATTGTATTGTGGATACCAAAAGAACCTTCAATATTGGAAGTCCTTCGCGAAGCCCACGTCTACTGGCAAATCAAAGGAAAACATTCAGTAAACAACACGTGAATTTTCACGTGTGAGCTTACTAGTCTACATAATTACAATATCTCCATCTCTCTCTCTCTATCCCTCTATCTATTACTGAAGAAAATTTTTTGAGCTGAAATCAGAAAGAATGTGCATGTACTACAAGCATTGTATTGTGGATACCAATGGCGCCGGATCACTATAAAATACTCAATTTTTACGTTATTAGCTTTCTTCTCTTACACGGCCATGTTATCGGTAAATAAGATCCAGAATGAAAGTTCTGTATATATTAATGAAAAGTATTAATTTAAAACATTTCGTTGTAAATCTTTAATGCATTCATCTTTCTAATAATTTCAAATTGATCAAATTTAAATCGTGGAATTTCCACGGGAACTGTCTAGTTATTATTATATTCCTAGTTTAGCCACTGTGACACCAACATCTCACTTCATCGACCTAACGCGATATGAAGTTCTCCCAGATGCCTACTAGTGGCAGACGCAGGCTGCTGAACACAAAACTTGCACGTCCAAATGGGTAAATATTCTTACAAGGTTCATTATAACTAAACACCAGAATTAATTTTAAAGTTACGGCAGAGTCTAGAAATCGAATTTACCTGTAGTTTAAATAAGATTAAAAATAAAAAAATCTGTATAGCACGAGGTACTATAAACGTTTTTGATGTTTCAAATCAAGCAGGAAATATAGAATCTTTTATCACTGAAATTACGTCACAGGAAGAGTTAACGGTGAAAAGAATTGCTAGAGTAAAATAAAATCCAGAACTGCAAGTTAAAAATAGTTCTGTACAAAGAGCTAAAACTTCGATAAGAGCATGCATTCAGAACACATGAAAATAACAGCCGTTGTTACCCTACTCATATCACAAACATCAAATAATGCAGTGCTACAGGAGGAAGCAAGTGTTGATATTTTTATTGTAAGAAAGAATGGAGCAAGAATTGGAGAAAGAGAAAGAGCTAGGAAATGGGCGTCGAAATACGTCAGTTGGAGCCGGAAGTGACAGGGAGAAAGTGTGAGCAGCAGCAGCAGCTCTGCAACGCAGAAGCAACCATTGCACAGCAAGAGACAGGAGTGATCCAGCGACACAGCCTGTCTGGCCCAAGCACCAGAGAGAGGCGTATGCTTGGATACACTACTGAATGAAATTAATGACTGTGATCTATCGACAGAGCAACGCACCAGCGAGAGATGCATGCACGGTTACTCTGTGGGAAAAGCAACACCGATCCAGCTCCGCGTAATGCTTAAGAATGCAGCGACTATTTCGTGTGTGCCAGAAGAGCTTGACAGAAGCGACACAGTAGCGGCACTGGTACAAGCAGTGCGGCAGCGGTACTGGTACAAGCAGTACGGCAGCGGCACTGGTACAAGCAGTACGGCAGCGGCACTGGTACAAGCAGTACGGCAGCGGCACTGGTACAAGCAGTACGGCAGCGGCACTGGTACAAGCAGTACGGTAGCGGCACTGGTACAAGCAGTGCGGTAGCGGCACTGGTACAAGCAGACCACATCAATATTTACACCATGACCAAGTCCTGAAGAGACCGGGCGGCAGAACGCAGATCGTCACTGCTACTTAACTCAGTGTGACCACGCTGAGCTCAACGCAGAGGTCAAGTGACGGACGTGAAACTTGCGGAACCCTGACACTGTTATACAAACACTTCAACTGTGGGACCAATACAACGTAGAAGCTTCTACTCTTATGAGCAATATAGCTCTTTCATATATGTTGAATACATGTGTATATTGTAATCCGAATACTACGAAGTTATATACAGAGTGCAGTAACATAACTTCTTTTCTTTAAAGCAAAGCGCTTTGAAAAAAGGAAGTTATGTTGCCGCACCCTCTATAATGGGCTCACCCTATACTGACAGGTTACTCATATCTTCCCCTAGCATAGAGAAAACAAGTGTTAAAAACATAATATTTCATGAAGTGTGCATTGGTTTAAAAGCAGCTGTACTAGTCGATTGCTGACAGTAGAAAGACTCGGACAGCATTAGTACTCATAAACAAAGATAAAGCACAAGTAAGAAGACAGGAAAGCACAAACCATAATCCTAGAGATCGACTTACGTACTCATCTGCAGGGCTCAGGAGAGAGAAACGGAAGGAGTAAGACAACCAAAGTCTACCTAGCAGTAAATTTTAACCTAGAGCAGACTTTTGTTGATGTGTAGGTTAGTGTCACAGAGCAACTTCTAAATGTACATGGATGAAACTGTCAAAACGACACATCCACTCAGTGACGCACGGGCATTCTTTTCATAATGCAAACAAAGAACACAAATATTTTAGGCATAGTCATATTACACGCACGAGCATAACGAAGTACATTTAGAAAATATACCTGACACCTGTTATTCAGCCTGTGATGAGTGAAATTGCCACTAATAAGCACACGCAAAACGGCAGCATCGGCAGCACTGCACAGGACTGAATTCGTTGAAAACAAAGATGAACGCTTGCAACGACTTCACCACTAACCAAAACGTGGCTCTCGCATAAATCTTGTGAAAAATTGCAGAGCTGAAGAGTTTTTTCGTCCATCACATCTAACTTGAACTCACATGCGACTGAAAGACGGGTTTTAAAAATAGAAAATTATCGTTCAAAAAAGATAAAAATCTTCATTATGTACACGATTTTCGAGTTAAGAAGTTTGCCGCCTTTGAATACGCCTCAGAGATCAGTTTTATTTTTTCACCCGATGCCTTCTGTGAAATGAGTTCTCTGTTAGAGTGACGACATCGCACACGAGTGAAGCTTGAAGCAACACATTCTCTTGTTATTGAAGGCTAGCATTCGTCATAGAGGGGCGACGTCAACCAACAACACTACACAGAAGGAGGCAGCACAACTGCCAGCACGTCAGTCACATCCACGCCTGGTGTCAATAATCGCATCAACTAAATAACACGGAAGCGAATGTCCCACAGAAAACGGACAGCATTTGGAAAATTAATTATAAAACTTTGTATAACGATTAGAAGTAATATGTGCACACGTATACGACAAGTTAGTCGCATGTAATTTGTAATCAAATATGTGAAACCCAGAAGTTAAATAGGAAATTTTCCGATACGGAGACAAAATTAATGATGAAAAAATAATTTTCATTATGAAAGAAATTATGTTCCAAATTTAGGTTTTAAATCCAACTTGTTTTTAAAATGCTGAAAGAACCTAACGAATTGCATGAGCTCCAAGTTGTTTGTAGCTTTGAATAGATACTTCTCTAATTGAACAAAGTTCAGTATAAAAGTGAGTTCGGTAATTCAAAAACACTAGCTGAAAACCCTTTGTTGAAAATGAAACCATAACAAATGAAATTTTACTCTAATTAAACAAAATAGAATTATGTCTCACGGGACAACTTGGCTGGACACAAGCATGTTTACTAGTACGTACGAAGCAAGGAATTTAGTCCGATTACAAGTTCTGGTACGCATAACTGGTCATTCTAATAACAATTTTGCTATAAAACAGCTTCTAAGAAAAAAAGAACATTTTTTAGCCCAATATCGTTGATGAACAAAATATACAACATTGACTTTTAAAACACCTTATCGTTACAAAAAATTTAAGTGACATAATTCATTGTTCTCAGAATTGAACTAAAACTTGAAAATAAAAGGGCGCAAAAATTGTGCACTAAAACGTCTCGAACGAAAAACGTTGCACACAACACAATGTGACAGTTTGAGTTTCGAACAGCAAGCCTAAAATCGTGTTTAAATGAGCGAGGAAAAATGAAACTTTTAAATTGTGGTTTCTACTTCCCTGATCGATCGCTCAGCGATGTGTTTATGGTCCATGAAATGGAAATATTACCGTATTTAGCTGAGAACTTTATTGCGTTCAATAAAATCAAAAGTTATGTATTAGATGAGACCGGTAAATGGAAAAGGAAATTTAAATATATTTTGAACTGCCAGAGTTAAATACCGGTCGAGGTAAACTAGAGTTGCTGTTAATCGAAAGTTCTATATTAGAGTTGTCGAGATAATTGATGATTTCTGTACAGTGTCGTGCTCTCAATTTGACCCGAGGATCCAAACCACAGCAGCAACACACCACAGCAGCAACGCACCACACCACAGCAGCAACACACCAAACCACAGCAG
>VCRD01007628.1:7047-20596 GCA_006783055.1 Trinorchestia longiramus
GAAAGAAAGACCAATTATGAAGTTATCAAACTTTTTCTGTTAATATGAATTTCATGAACAATGTGCATGACAATAGGACAGTGAAAGACAGAAAATCGATAACTTTCTGTTCAAGTGCACGAAATGAACAAATTTAAAATGCAAGAGCATAAATAATGAATTACTTGATCTAATTATATCGTTTGGAGGGTAAAAAAATATTTTTTTGTTGTGCTAAAATAAGTATCATAGGTGTGTACATACTCGACTGTGATAGCGTCAAATGGTACAAGTTAAAAGGATACCTACAGTAAATGTAGAGTTGAAGAACTCAACTGATAATTAAATTACGAAGAACTCAACTGTTCTGTTAACGGTTAATTACGCACCTCACGCAACGATGTTATAGTCAATAACGCTCTCTGTCTGCCAACAGTCCGCTCTACACAGGCTTTTTATGAGGGCAAGGTATATTCCATGAAATCTCTCCACAATTTAACTAGTTCATAGCAAAATCCAATGAAAGTATACACGTGTAGAAAATATTGTGAAATGAGAATTAGATATTGGATATTTTTACTTTATTTAACAAATATTCATGAGTGTTATTAGTTGCTCAAAGCACATCAAGGCGATACTCAATTTCTGGCCATAGCTTCAACAATGGTGGCTATGGCATCAGTAATCCTTTGCTTTAGGTCAATTATATCCCGTGTCTTTGTTCGATACACGATATTTTTAACATGACTTCGTAAAAAAGTGATATCTGATGAGTGAGAATTGGACCTTTTGTAGGAATAGAAAAAAGGAATAGGGCCTTCCCCTTCCATTCACCGGTCTGAAAATGTTTGATTGAAGAACCCGTAAGCATGCAGTCATCAAAGTGGTGGTGTACCATCTGGCTGGAAAGTGATGGTTGTTTGGAGGTCATCTAATTGTGGTGCCATACATTCTGTGAAAAACTCAAGGTCGTCCGATGTTGATTATATAAACAATAATACGCCTTGAGCCTTGTTTTCAGTATTTCTCTTTTTAGAGGCCTCTGCTTCTTTTGTCAATAGGATAACTGAAACACATTAATGCAATGTGATTAAAATTGTTGATAACCACGGGACACAATAGAATAACTTTGATTACGACATCAATCGATTGCTGATGTGATATATTTGTTGAATTGTACAGAGACTTCATAGAGACTTCATTTACCCTGTAAATGTAAATTTGACTGCATCTTGTAGAATCGTAAGAACAATAAAAAGAAAATGATCTGTAAAAAACGATTGTAAAATCTGAGGTACGGCCACCTCGCGCAGCGTTGGTGGGTTCACGTGGATGGGAAGTCATTATTTACCTTTTACGATGACAAATCTTGATGTACTGGACGAAAATGAGATGTATTGCTCACATACAACTAATGAATAGTTAAGAAACAACTCGAAGGTATACCGAACGTTTGCTTGGGCACGTTTTCAAAAGCGTTAGTAATGATGATTTAATTACTAACTTCATTATGCTGTAATTAATGCGTAACGAACTGTTATGTATTTTACATGGAAGCCTTCAAATGACTTTCCACTGATTTACGTTCATTATATTCATCTCAATAGACTTTTTTCTAAAAATGTAACCTGATTATGACACTGAAGGATTTTTAACTCATTATTCACTCAATGTTCACGATGTTAATGAGTGTCAATTTGGCTCTGTAAACATTTATCGGTTTTTCAACGCCTCCGGTTTTCAAAAGTGTAGCAAATATCTTATCTTTAGGAAGAATTCAATGTCTGAATATCAAATTTAGCAATTAAAATATTGTCAGTTTAGATTGAGGATAAATTGTATTTGTCCTCAGTCTCCACTGACGTTTTGCACGGTCTGTCTGCCTGTTACGGCACAAGTGAGCTCGTTCGAACTCGGACCTTGCACCATCAAGTACTAAAATTACGTCCGGGACGAGGTTTCTGGCCTTTATTCTTCACAGTGACTGCTCTCGTGAAATAAAACCGGATATTTTTGCAGACGTGGTCATGACATTTCAAGGGGATTGTACATAGCACGTTTATATATATATGAAGAACCATATTTGAGTAGCAGTTATTCAGGATGAAATGGAAATTGTAGAATAAATAATAATTTCAGTACCGTTATTTTATACCACCAAAAAAATAGATAGTATGAACCTGATAAAAATCAATTGCAGTTCTAATTCACTGAAGTAATAGGAATTCAATGCATATTTTACTGCATCAAAATTGTAACAAAAGTTTGCAACTGCAATTCTGAAAATTAGAACTGTTTGAAGTTCTTTTTATTCGACATTTCTTAAGGTTTTCCTCTTTTTACAGATCAATACGTGACTACTCCACACAATTTGTCTTCGTAATCCATTCCTAATCGTTGTGCACAAAAAATCCAATCAGCCTGATCACCAAATTGAACGTTGTATGTGACAATTACTTCAGCACATTTTTTGCTGTTGTTGAGCGTTCAGTCACTATTAATGTACATTTGTCAAAACTTTGAATACAAGTCAAAGGACATAATATTACCGTTCTATAAAGCGCTAGTCCGGCCACATTTGGAATATGAAGTGCCACTATGGTCTCCTTCTTTACGGACAAATATTAATAAAATGGAAAAAGTCAGCGTAAAGCAACGAAAATGATTCTAGAACTTCGCAATCTCAGCTACAAAAGACGTTTTCAACAGCTTAAACTTATCTGCCCAGAACAAAGAAGACTGCAAGGACAACTTATTGAGACCTATAAGCATCTCAACGGCCTTAACGATGTTACCCTGGAAGGGCTTTTCGAAAGTGACGGTAACATGCGAACCAGAAGTAATGGCCGAACACTGATAATGAGAAACTTCAAGACATCCCACGTTATAAATTTCTTTCCCGATAAAATTGCCGCAACTTGGACCCAGCTGCCCAAAAACATCGTTTTTGTTGGCACTGTGAATATATTCAAAAATCTTTTCAAACAATATTGGATTATGAAACCCCCATCAGTATTGTGACGTACTAATTCTATGTCCCTAACTCCTAGGGCCAGTGTATGATTGTGATGCATGTACGTGACTGAAATGCCAGCGCGTGAGTGAAGTGCGTGTACGTGACTGAATTAGCTTACGTGATTGAAGTGTACGTGCGTGATTGATGACTTTACTCTAGACTGCATGGGAATTGGGTAGCAACTCAAGAATAGGCCATACGGCTCGTTTCTATTGCCTTATTTTATTCCATTCTAACCCGGTGTCCTCTCCTTTCTCCTCGTTTTCTGTCCTGTCAAATCAGGAAATAAATCTGCACTTCCAAATTATGTACCCGGAAAATTGAGGTCAAATTCACGTTAAAAAAGTTAACTTTCTTTTGAAGCCACTATTTGATCAATTCGAAATACTTTTAGCTTACGCTTTTTCCTGAGTTTTGCGTTCAGACGAGCTAGGTGCTAGGACAGTACGCTGTGTTAACAAGCCCATTAAGTCAAGCTGACGTTTGCGTGCCAGTGTTAAAATATTCCTTGCTGAGAAAGAAGTTCACAGGGATGCTCACGCTTGTAAATGAGCTGCAGTTGTCTGTTGATGCCGTCGTTTTGGGCAGCCATCGTTTGTTGACGTTAATCACTTCGCCGCTGTCGTGAGTAGTTATTATCACTTTACATGCACAATATGAAGACATTAAAAAAAATTATCATTAGAATAGAATAGAATAGAATAGTTTTACTGAATGGGCCAAACGGCTCGTTCCTATTGCCTTATTCTATTCTATTCTAATAGAATGAGGCTATAGGAACGAACCTTCTGGCCCATTCTTGGGTCGGATAATTACTTCGATAATTACTTCGATAATTATTCGGTGGTTTTACCCAAGTCCCATGCCGTATTTCTATCCGTGTCAACCATGTCGGCAGCGGGATTCGAACCCGGGTCTCTCTGCTCGCAAGCAGATTCGCTCACCAGTCGACCAAGCTGGTGATTATTTTTTGAGAAAGTATTTCTTCATTATCTTTCTCGATGAAAATTTTTGAAGCTATTTTTTGGAAACTTAATTCAATATTACTTCATATGGAATATACTGCACAGCACAGTGCCTTGAGCAGATGCAACATGACGTATCTCTAAGCAGCGTTTTACTGTTAACGCAGTTTTATTGCATGGAAGTGGATCGCTAGTTGACAGATCTCTATTCGACATTTTTTATACGAAATGATATCAATGAAATATCACTATCTATGATTATATTATCTCATATGGGAATTGTTGACATACGTAAAAGAGAAAAGTAATTCGTTGAGACAAAAGTATCGCATTACAATTTTTCATCTCTACACTCACAATTTTGATTGAGTAATTTCTCATTCTGTTCTGGATGTGGCTGAACAGCTTAGACTCATTGTTGTTGGATACTGAAGCAAGACTTCCACGGGATGCAACCCTCCTTTGTTAACTCGAGACCCGTCCTCCTATTTCAGAACTTTGAAGCCGCGCTCCTGCCGTAAAATCAGAGCTTTCTTTCGTCGTGCTCATTGATATCATGAGGATGGCTCGAAGTTCAATTTTTCTACGCTAACGAGGAAACTTCACTGAATAAGCTTCTTGGATGTCACCAATTTAAGTTCACTACCAGCAGCACGAGGCTCAATTCTTCATAAATTGGAAAATGCCATGGCTATTTCATGCACTATACTAGGTATACTATTCTGTCTTCGGTAACAGTTCATTTGAGGAAGAACTTAGTTTTTTACTTTTCTTGGAATTATTTAGTTTCTCTTTAGCAGATTTTTACAAATTCATTTAAATAGTCCCACTACAAGGACAGCAACACAAGTTCCTCTTTTCATATCTTTTTGAAAGGTAGAAAAGGAAGTTATATTGCTGCACCCTGTATCATGTCGGCTGTGGATGCGTTTATTAGTATACACGTAACGAGGCTAAAGCCTCGGAGCCCGTATCATCCGTCTGCCAGGGCTGCAATCACGCATGCTTTGAGCTACAGAAAGGTGAGTTTTCAGCTGGCACTAATACGGTGGCTTGTAAACCTTCGCTGGAAGTTCGCAAAATCACTGCAAAGAATGAGCTTAGTTATTTTTTTTTGCAAAACATGCGATTTTCCACCATGAGATGGAACCACTCTGAACTTGACATTTCTATACTTCAACAACTTGGGGAATTTTTTTAAATTAGAAGATGAATTTTGCGCATGAAGTTAACACGGAACGATATTGAATCAGTGCTAGTAGAGTATTTTTGTTTAGATATCAGTGGTTACGAAGCCATCTTTGTTTTACTGTGTGTCTGTGTGTGAGTGTGAGTGTGTGTGTTAAATTTCTATTTGGCATGTATTTGTGGTCAACACCTTTCATGTAGCTTTCCTGTTTCCACTAAAAAAGTTGAAGTTCAAAAGGTATATAAAACATGATGAAATGTATCTTGCAGTTATGTATCATGTATTCTATATTTAATACTCGTATTGAGAAGGATTGTTGGAATTACGCTAGGATTATTAATTAAAATGTAGTATAAAAATGTACATTAAAATTTACTATAGACCGGAACTGCTGAACGTAGAGAAGGCGTCGCGTACACCTGTAGGTATTACTTGTGTCTTCTTCAGTGAGGATGTGCCGTCAGTTCAGGCTTGGATAAGAGTTGAGCTCACTAATTTTGCCGCAGTAGTCGAGGATATTTCTGCCTCACATGCAGTGAAGCCTCCAGTCGGCCTGGGCAAGACCACAATTTCTGCTCAATTCTACAGGACAAGACAGCGTCTAAATTAAATACATTTCTGGTGTGGATAACAGGAACTTGGAATTAATAGTTTTAGTTTGATATCAGATTGTGTTATGTCTTTACACCTCCATTTATTAGTTTGGAGAAGTGTCTTAAAAAACGTTTTTTGATAATATGAAACATCAGAGCACAAGATCAATTTTGGGACTCGACTGGTTAGACTATTTGATAAATTTTAATTATTTTTGTTGTGGTTTATTCGGTTAACCATAACCACCAGTTTGTTAATAGGATTTAATACTGAATATTCCCGTTTAGGTGTTCAGTGTTTTAGCTCCAGTGAATTAATTTTGATGTTTTCTTTAGAATGATCACTCTAACACTCTCTTAGTGAACGTTTTAAAAGTATTCTGGTTATGTTCGCTATGCAAACGTGTTATGTGTATTGCGAAACTTGAGTTTTTGAACTAATATTAAATTTATAATATAAAAATTCTATGCTTCTCTAAAGATAAACAATTTTAGCTTATCGTTAAAAAGACTTGACATGATGTAGACACTTTGTTTAACATTTCAATGAATTATCTTTTTACTTAATAAAACTATTTATTATGTAACTAAAACTTAATACTAGTAATGAAACTACTAGTCTGTTTGTCATTCATTTTGTCTGCTTTCACTGTAGATTTCAATTATTTGCATAATGTTTGATTTCTGATCATAGGAAAGCTTAATTTTATGCGCACATGATCGTAACGACTCTAACATAAATTTCTTAAAATGAAGAAGATATGGACTTTAGAGCAGTTTCCTAGTTCTATGAACCGTGTATATGTAACTAATAACATTTTATGACATTTTCACCATTGTATAAATGTTCATAAAATTCGCAAGAGTTAATACTCGATTCTATGGGGAGATTCCAAGCTTTCAAAACTGTCCTTGAAACAGTTTTGCCGTCGTTAGCTACTTTGTTCAAATACAGCCATTTTCCGCTCGTTTTTGGAACACTTTGTTTCGAGTTAAATTTTCACACGGGGTGCAACTGCTAATAACATTTTGTGTAACTTTCAGTGGGCATGAACTTGAGTTCAAGCCGGGCGAGCTGGCATGCATATTTCATCTATGGTCATCCGAACGCTTCAAATAGAATGAAATTTGAATACATGATCCAACTGACGCGACACCGGCGAGCTTCACAAAATTGCCCTCAAATTCTACATGAGTCTTCTGAGGCCCGTCTTGCATAGAAGCCTCATTGCTGTCTAGAACTTGAAATCATGGCTTTAGAGAAGACCTCAAGATATAATTGGTATAGGAAAACAATCGTCTAGAGAACTATTAACCTTAGCCTTAGGGGATTTTCGATGCAGATGAACGAAACAATATTGGAAGAAAGAAGGAACATGCAATGTCGTATACGAAGACGTTAGTTTTAATTTGGCTTCCATTTGACATTATAGCATAAAATTAATAATTAGGTTGAATATAATTTCATGATTGTTTCTATTCCCAATTTCCGTACCAAGTACTACAACCTCCATACGATTGCTTAATAAATTTCAGGAAGTTCAGTGTCAGTGGGTAT
Organism: Trinorchestia longiramus; assembly: GCA_006783055.1. Lineage (NCBI taxonomy): Eukaryota > Metazoa > Arthropoda > Malacostraca > Amphipoda > Talitridae > Trinorchestia > Trinorchestia longiramus. Next base: position 14,348 of record VCRD01007628.1, read on the forward strand.
AAGTTTGTCTGTGAATGAATCCAGATTGAATTTGCCCGTGAAAATAAAGTGGTTGATTTATTGTCTGTGAGAGCTGAACAAGACTGAAGCACTACTGGGGTTGCTCAGCAACGGAAGTACAAATTGTTATTTTATTCTGAACAATACCTGTCTTTCATGTCTCATATTTATAAAACGCTGTGCTTCTCTTTGAATGAAAGCTGTTAGGCTAAATCCTGACTTAACTACGAAGGTATTGTTTTCGTTTCAGTCAAATGAAATAAAGTTATTTTAAAAGCTTAGTGTTGGAGGCCCCCTTACTTACAGGGCATTGTTGCCTAAATTAAGCTCTAATCCGTGAGCCGTTAATCCTTTTTGCTGGGATTTAACGCATCTGACTAGGATTTCCAGTTAAATTTGGTGGCTCTTGAGCTAAACAAATATTTGAATTTAGATTAGTCTTATTCCATGGCTGAGTAAACGTTTTTCTTATTCTTGCCAGCCAAAGTTATCTTGTTTCACAGTTAATTCTATTGCGTTTTACTGTACCGGCTTTCACTATCAAGTTTCTCATCTCAAAGAACATGAATCACCAGTAAATATTTATTATTTTTAAGAAGTACCTTGCTCATCCTGTTGGCTTGCTGAAACTTTGCTGCAACTCTGCAGTGAACTGTTCAATTCCTTCTACCCATTTCTGTTTATTATAGTAAGATACAAATTTTCGTTGTACAGTACAAATTTTTCACTATTTTCAGTACCTAAATTTTAAAGGCAAATTCGAATTTGGCAAATTTATCACACTTAAATTTCCGTTTTTATTTCACAGATATTCTTTTTCAGTGCATAGCATAAAGTGACCTGTGTATTTGACACATAATATGCTCGTACCTATCGTATCTCACAAGCCGAGTTCTCCTTTCTTGTACGTTGTTAGAATGTACGCGGTCATTGTAGGCAGCATTGATTACTACATAATCTGACACGCTGATGGACCAGCCTCACGTTTGTGATGCTTCGCTCTTTTTTTATTTGCGAGTTGACCATACGTTCCTCAGTTGAGCCCCTCGTCCCTAATTGGGCCCCACGTCCCTTAATTGGGCCCCACGTCCCTTAATTGGGCCCCACGTCCCTTAATTGGGCCCCACGTCCCTTAATTGGGCCCCACGTCCCTTAATTGGGCCCCACGTCTCTTAATTGGGCCCCAAGTCTTTTAATTGGGATCCACGTCCCATAATTGCTCCCCACGTCTCTTAATTGGGCCCTGCGTCCCTCAATTGGGCTCCACGTACTTAATTAAGGCTCACGTCTCTTAGTTGGGTGAAACATGTCCCCAGCTGGCTACTCAACACGTCCACCAGCTGGCTACACGCCCCCAGTTGACCACACAACACGTCCACCAGCTGGCTATACGCCCCCAGTTGACCACACAACACGTCCACCAGCTGGCTACACGCCCCCAGATGGTCACACAACACGTCCCCCAGTCACATTCTCTCAATCTTTATTGACGCTCTCCATCAAACCCATCAAGTTCTTGCACTCTTCGTGGACCCTCCTCTCGACCGAGCCACCACAATATTGTAACAATCTCCGTTATTTCGAAAATTTATTTCCCTCGTTCGTTTTCGTTCTGAAAGTCGTCAGAAAAAAATAATAAGTCTTGTGAAGTAAAGAATAACGTTAAAAACTTTTCTTCTTCTCGTGTAGTGTCCAACATATGCTCGACTGCGCACCTTGAAGATATTCGTTAATTTATCTTGGACAAGTCTTACTCCTGTCGTCCCTTTTCATGGCCAGTTTATCGGGCTCTTAATACTTTCTTCTATACGTTTCATAGGAACGTATAAACCATAAGTTTCTACTCAGGTCTCTAGTCAGTCGTTTGCAGTCTATTTACTCTAGGCTTAAACCCTGGAAACATGCACTCCATCAACCTAAATTTTTTGTGTACTACCCTAATTTTTCGCATTTCCTCAAAGACAATTTGAACGATGCGTCTGCTTCTACTGGTAAAAAACAATATTCATTACGTGACCGCTGTTGAGCACAATCAAGCTCACAATGTGTGGACTTTGCTCGTAAATGACAAATATACTCATCAAACTTCATTAAAATTAGTTCATAATGTTCATTTTTTAGTTCATTATTATGCTCCACTTCAATATTTTAACAGTTCTTGTCATTAGTTTTGCACAATATTACGTATATATTTTTACATATGAATTCAATGTATGAATTTAATTGATACAGAAAAGTGTGAACTGTTTAAGTCTTATCAAGTGTCTTTTAAAAGAACGTCAAATTTCAATTTCCTCATGAACTGTTTCATGTTTTTAAAAAAAAGTGTGTCATGGAATAGAAAATGTTTGAGAGTATTTGAAGTGCCATATGACTAGAACAGAATTTTTTATGTGCTATATGACTAGAACAGAATATTTTACATGCAATATAACTAGAACAGACTATTTTACATGCAATATAACTAGAACAGAATATTTTACATGCAATATGACTAGAACAGAATATTTTACATGCAATATGACTAGAACAGAATATTTTACATGCAATATGACTAGAACAGAATATTTTACATGCAATATAACTAGAACAGAATATTCCACAGAGTTGAAGTGAGGGGCGCAAGGCAGACGTTCCATGAGGGCATCGTAAATTAAGGAAATTAGTACGGCATCAATTCCAAGTTCTCTCAGTTGTGCGAGTAGGAGCCTAATTTTGTTAAAATGTCTAGGTAATTAATACTTTAATCCAAGTTTCATCCTTAGGAAATATCACAACTCGGTCACTTTATTTGAGAACTGGGAAATATCTTTGTGATTTTCATTGTTGTAGAAACTAAAATGAAATTGTTTGGGCTGTGAAGTAAATTGATGTTCCATCGTGACCTAGTGAGAGTTTGGACTATGTTTACCTGCCAAAATACAGTGTTCAGGAATTTCTTGAAGCCACGTCGTATCAGTTTGAATGTTACAAGCTCGCTAAATACTGAACAGTTTTTCATTAATAAAGCATACCTTTTCGCATGAATCACTCGGTGCATACCTTATTTCTTCACTGTCTTGTTAGACTCGACAGACTTTTGAATTTTTCCATGCTAGCAACGCTTGAGTTTCAAGTGTTTAGGGGCTATCTTACTCTAGCGCATCGAGAAGTTTTTATCATTATACTCAAAATTTCGTCGTATCTTTTTGAATTCTTTTCTTGTTTTTACGTTCGAATGAAGAATTTTCTGTCCTCTCTGGATGGTCCCCTTTATTGTGCAGCTCTCGATGCTTAAATCCTGTCTGCGTGTGATGGCTTTGAAATTTGTTGCGACCTCACATTGTCGCCATGTTTTTCACCGGTTTCATGAAGCGATGTAACAATGCCCTCGTGGCACAAGGATCAGAAATGACAAAAAAATGCACGATTGTTGGGGGCAAAGGGCTTGTACAGCATTACAGTACAGATGTGCACATGTTTGAGTGAACTTACTTGAACACTTTAATAATTTAAAATTCCCATCGCTTTTTTACAGTGCTCTGAATAATGTGATCTTTTCTGTGCCCTCCATAATGTGTACTTCTACAGCGGAGCAATCATTGGACCATTCCGTCTTGATTCTCGCTGAATCCATGTTGGCCAATTTTGTAAATATCACTTAACATTTACTGATTCTTGCCAGTGATCACCACCAATAAGTAAACTTTCAAAGGATTCATTTATTAATCAATTGTTTTATCTACTACTTCTTATGCAAAGTGCTAGCAATATGACCGCTCATTTCAGAAACAAGGGACCCATTGCTGGATCGTATCGACCGTTATAGGTTAAATCTTCAAGAAAACGGATAGCATGAATTACCGTATGCGTTACATCACAAACGTGGTATGCAAACCGAAAAAGTGTCTTGAAAGAGAAAAATTAGGTGACAGTGCATGGATATGAGGTTGACTGGGTGTGGAGTAAAGATTCTACTTGAGGTAAACAAAAATTTTAAAGAACCGAATCACTTAGCGTATGATGAATATGTTAAGGCCTGACTTCCAATACTATATTATGAGTCTCTTCTGTGCATGTTATTATCGTATATCTCCTGCAGCAGCGGGTGATGGTAGAAAATCAAAACCTATTTTCGAAAAGAATTAAATGAACTGTTTTTTTTGTGGCTTTTTGTGTGTCGTGGTGAATGAATGTTACAGTAAATGTTCTTAACTTAACAGGACTGACTGGAGAGCACATTACACCTCTGAAGCAATGAAAGATGGCTTCAATTATAAATACAGTTTCTTTATTTTTCCTTTATTCGAAATATCTTCCTCATGCTCTTTTCACGAGAGACTCAGTTTTTCAATGTAATACATTCCAGCATATGCTTGAAAATTAATTAAGTAGTGACTGAATGAGACTGTACTATTTAAATTGAAATGAAAATTGAGTGAATTCTTTAAGTCTGAAAAATATTTGCCCTTTGTGAAGATCATCTGCTGGCAATGCGAGCTCGTGGTGGATATTAAATTAAACTCTACGGAAATTTTACTTGCATAAAAAAGAATTGTAGATAACAAAACTTATAGAATTCTGTTTGAAAGAAAGTGTTTGAGGCTTGCTCTCTCTACAAATTAAAAGAAGAACCAGGACGTACTTCACTGGAAGAGATTGTGGGACGAAGAAACAATGACTGAAATGTTTCCAGTCATTTAAAATTATCTAGGTTGAGAACCTGCAGAATATGATGGATCCTTTAAATTCATTTATCAATTTACATCAGAAGAAGCATGATTTCAAACGATATGTGTGAACCACGTATCAGAGTTTGAATTTTTTTGCCAGATAAATAAACCAGATTTTATCAGATAATAAAAAAATTGAGGTAAAATAAAATGAAAAACTTCAATTTCTAATTTTTCTTTCGTAATTACTGTCTCATATGTATTTCTTCATATGTTTTGGTTCTAAGTTTGTTAAATTGTAAATAGACTTTGTGGATGGCCTGTATATCATTCTTTTATTTTAAAATAAACCTGGAAGTGCATTTTTGGTGATTCAAAAGTATAAAAATCTATAAAATGTTTACAAACGCATTTGATCCTATATATATTCCATTTATAACTATTATACAGGGTGTCTCAAAAAAATGTACTCACCCTTTAACCGTTGCTAACATGCTGTCTTCTTTGTGTTGCAGGTGTGAGGTTCGAACCTTTGCGAACATGATTCTTTAATCACATTTAATCATGTTCGCAAAGGTTCGAACCTCACACCTGCAACACAAAGAAGACAGCATGTTAGCAACAGTTAAAGGGTGAGTACATTTTTTTGAGACACCCTGTATTTCATGGAAAATTTGAGCTTACGATAAATTTCAGTTTGAGGGCAAGTAAAGGAATTTTATTGCTTTGTTTCGTATCGTCACTTAAGAACGTCTGTGATGAGAAGTTCAACGGGGAAACTTTGTTCCGGTATTTTAATTTATTCGAACAAGTCTGAAATTACGTGTTCTTGACCAACTTTTGGTTCCTGCATTTCGTAAAGACCTTAGATGGATGCACAGGGTGTCCATAAAGTCTTCTAAAAGTCGCTCATAAAGTCTCAACAGTACCTCTTTCACAAACAGGATCCCTGAAACACATAAATAAAAAAATTTGATTAAAAACTTTAATAAACACTAAATACAATAAAATAAATTTGAATAAAATATCATATTGCTTTTGTAATAAATTTTTAAAATGATAGAGACTTTATGGACACCCTACACTTCTTTAAACCAGCACTGCCACACGTACAAAATGCATGCTTGCAAAATGGAACAACAGATTTCTTATCTAAATTACGTTTTGCTCTTTCTGACTACTAAATGAACTTTATGTTAGCAATTAATCTGTAATTTGTATGTAAATACATATTCAATTTAGAGCAATTTATGCGTATAGGTCAATTTTATCCTATATTCATATTGCTAAAAAATGTATTTAGGAACGTGACAAAAAACCCGAGACAAATTCAGAAATCCTTGAGGCCAAATGTGAACTGGGTGAGAGGTCCGAGTCCATAACGTAGTTCAAAGACGAGCATTAGCTGTGAGGAAGACTTACGTAAATCACGCTTGTGACACTCACGGAAACTACGGAGAAATTTTCCAAACTCCTAGTTCCCTTCCATGATAGTGTATCCCCATCCCTTATTTCGTAGGGATTATTGCCCTTTGTGATATATTATTGATATAGTACGCTTCGTAGGGATTATTGCCCTTTGTGATATATTATTGAT
>VCRD01007629.1:0-20577 GCA_006783055.1 Trinorchestia longiramus
GGAGGGACTCCATGAAAACAGGTCTCCCAGCGACCTGAAATGGAGGGACTCCATGAAAACAGGTCTCCTAGCGACCTGAAATAGAGGGACTCCACGAAAACAGGTCTCCTAGCGACCTGAAACGAAGGTAGTCAACGAAAACAAGTTTTCTAGGTCCCTGAACCTCATGATACTTTGTACATTTTACAACCAATTCTTCTCGTGACCTGAAACGGAGGTAGTCTCTGGAAACAAGTCATCTAGTGACCTTAAACGGAAGTAGTCCATGGAAACAAGTCATCTAGTGACCTGAAATGGAGGTAGTCTCTGGAAACAAGTCATCTAGTGACCTGAAATGGAGGTAGTCTCTGGAAACAAGGCATCTAGTGACCTGAAACGGAGGTAGTCTCTGGAAACAAGTCATCTAGTGACCTGAAACGGAGGTAGTCTCTGGAAACAAGTCATCTAGTGACCTGAAACGGAGGTAGTCTCTGGAAACAAGGCATCTAGTGACCTGAAACGGAGGTAGTCTCTGGAAACAAGTCATCTAGCGACCTGAAATGGATGTGAAGAGTAACGTCACTAAGGTAATGAGCTGTTCAGTCGTTACAGCCAACGGTAATGCAGTGGTATTATTTTAAAACAAGGGTTCCTAACCTGGGGTACATTAGCTTATCTAAAGAGGTACATTTGCTTATCTAAAGAGGTACATTTGCTTATCTAAAGAGGTACATTTGCTTATCTAAGGAGCTTCATTTAATATTAGTTCACAGTTCCTAAAACCTAAAAGTTCTATTTAAAATTCAGTGGAATTTTATTTTTCAACTCACTTTTCTGTCATAATAATTCAAGGGTACATGCTCATCTGTCAAATACTGAAGGGGTACAAGGTCAGAGAAGGGTTGGAAACCCCTGCTCTAAAACTACATACTCATCACACTTTTTAAAAATTATTATTATTCCAGAACAGCGTTTCTCAAATGTCATAAATTTCGTCCGTTGTTTTCGAAATCCGTTGAAGTGATGTCCGTTCAACCGAGGTATGAATGACTAAAAAATACTATCATGAACGGGTTCTAGCTGAATAAATTCGAGTAAGATATGGTTCCAGAGGCTAGGATAAGCATGAAAATCATGATTCCAGAGACTATGATAATCACGTTAAGCATAGTTTCAGGTCCCATGGTAACCATGATTCAAAATGCTCTGATAATCATAACCATAATTCCAGAAGTCATAATAACTATCGCTAAACACTCACGGTTAGAAAGGACGCAAAGAACTCACCAAGAGCGAGGTCTCCACAAAGAGAATGCTGCAGAGACCTGGTGAGGTGCTCATAGAAGATCGAGTTGAGGTTGTTGTCATCAGCCCCGGGGTTGTGGCTGAGCAATGAGGTTGACAACCTTGTGTTACTCTGGTCCATGCGTTTGGTGTTGTAGTCTCGCTCCCAGAACTTGACAGGCCTCACGTAGCTGGTGACAAAGATGGCAGAGCCAAGAATTGGATTGAGGGGGGTTGAGAAGGCGGCAGAGACCGCTGCCTGCAGAAACAGCATCGCCGAGTGGGGCACGCTGAAGGGCTGCGCGAAGGCATGGAAGGCAGACCCCCAGGTGATCTGCCACGGCGCTATGTAAGTCACAATGAACTTGAACTTGAGCAGGAAATCGTAGCCTTTCCGAAAAATTATGGCCATGAAGAAGTAGTCCACGAGGAATGTTTCGGACCGTCCACGTAGGTCGTAGTCAAAGAGCAGTTTAGTGAAAGCTAAAATGAGGAAGTGAGAAGGAGGGTAAGAGTATGAGTACCGCAGGCATTTGAGACCACATACCACAACCATGAGTGCACCAATGGTAGGATGGTTCTTGGCTATTTGAGGGCCGTTCAAAGTGACCGCACAAATTAGGATGGCGGGATACAGCAAGTTTTTCTCGATAGCACACAACCAAACGTAAAGTTTTTCAAACCACATGAGCTTGGCAGAGTCATAGACTTCGTAGCTGCCGTACTCCCGCTGCATGCACACCGGCTTGGCAATGCACAGCCAAGGCTGCTGTTTCCGCAGGTGCGGGATGATGTAGTGCAAGATGACACCCAGCACCACAGCGGGCACCCACATCACCAATGGGTGGACGTGCGTCAGCAGCTGCTGCAGAGTTGAGGTTGACACGAGTGTGAACACGATGGCTGCCAGTAAGCTACACGCCAGAGCGTCGTGCATGAGGCGAGCAAGGACAGTAGATCGCATTTTGGATGGCAAGGGATCGCTTTCTTCCACAGGTACTTTGGCCGTGAGCTTGGACAGCACCGAGTCAGGGTCTTCTTCCACGATTTGGGATGTGAAAGTCTGGCGAAGGTTGACCACTTGCGCTGTTTCGTTGTCATTATTGCCAGGAGGAACAGGAGGTGGAGAAGGATCCTTTGGTGGAGCTGTTGAAGGTTGCTGAGATTTGACTGTGGATGGAACATCAGCAATGAAATGTTCTTTGACGAGTTGCCACAATGTGGAGTAGTCGGAACTGCTTCTGCTCAGGTGGTAGCCGATCGCAAGTAGCAGGCTACAGAAAACTGAGTATAAGACAAGTTGTCCACTGTCTGGAGGTCTGTCAACTGCATCATTATACTCTACTCCAAAAGTTGAATTGCCAGTTTTGCTTCCCCCGGTGGGGTACAACCCCCCATATGCAAAGCCCACTAGAAGCATGACCGCCACGAGGCTGCGTGTGACACAGTAAAGGGCACAAGCGAGACTCGTCGAGGCATTTCCACCAAAAACATGCATGTCCACTTGCTCTAAGAAATACATGGTGAACGTGTTTATCTGTGGGAGCAGGCCGAGGCTAAACAGAACAGGGAAGAAGAGTAAAAAGAGCATGAAGAACTCTTTGGACTTTTCCACAACTGTTGGACTAAACAGGTTCACTCCATACAGCTCAAAGCTGGGTACCGCAAAATCAGGGTCTGAGGAAAGAGAGTGCAGCAGCAAGACGAGGCTGCTGCACAAGATAAAGTAGATGGGCCGACTGAAGCGAATTATATGATTGTACCCGTGTACAGGAGACGCAGCATCCGGCTGTACACTCTTGAATAAAGAATACTGGCAGCTCGCCATAACTATACAAAATATAAGAACTTCTAACTCTTTATAAATACACAAGTGAAGAATGCAACAGCCTAAAATGCCAACAGTAAGTATGAGCAACACCGTGAAGATAGTCTCTAATATGGATAAGTTCTTATCCAGCAGAGCTAGAAGAGTTAGTCTATCCAGAGCCACCTTGACGTACTTTCTGGGTCCAATTCTAAGGTTGTGGTAGTGTTTATAATTTGTGGGTTTACTTATCATAGAGTACGGAACATAAGGAGTGGGGCATGCTTCTTCAGCAGTCTCGTCGATGTAACAAATCGAGTTGTTGATGCACGTCAGCTGGGAATTGGAAGAGGAACCTATAGGTGCAGACGCTGAATTGCTGCTAGTTGTAGCGGCCTCACGACTTGACAAGTGTTCAGAGGTCCCAGAGATGACTTGCCGACCACTAGTCAAGTGGCTCACATTGAAGCGGTAAGGAGATGACAAGGGCATGAGCGGGAGCTCAGCACTGCGTCCAAAAACGGGGGCCCTGGGACGAGACAGAGAATCAGAGTCGTCTATGCTGCCCCTGAAGAGTGGGTGGTTGCCGTGTAACACATACCTGCTCGCCCCAGACGAGCTTTCTTCTTCTGACCTCTTGCTGGTGTCGGTGCTGTTGCTGCCCGTGCCGTCCGAGGCGCTGGAGCTCTCTGGCCCGTCTCCTGCACAGCTGGACGCCCCCAGAGGAGCGGTGGTGCGTACCCTCCGGCCTCGGGGGCGTGATAGCGCAGGGTTATGGGCACACTCACTGGCACCCTCAACCTTCGCATCCATGGCCAAGGCGAGTCCTGACCCTGAAGATGTGGAGGAACTTTCCAGAGACACGCCTTTCTGGCCTGCCCCTGCCAAGTCTACTTTGCCACTGCATCTTTTGAGGGCATTGGAGTTATATGTTGTTGTTGTTGATGTCGTCGTCTGGCCTGGGTAATGTTCACATGCATGGGGCACTGCAGCAGGGGTGGCAGTGAAAGAGGCACCTGCTTCATCTGCTGATGAAGGAGACTCTAAATGACCAGCACTGTCACTCAGGTCAAATGCAAGACCCGCACCAACATCTTCCTGAAATGCATAAATTTAAGTGAGTCATCATGAATGTGTGAATTCAAGTGAGTCATCATGAATGCGTGAATTCAAGTGAGTTATCATGAATGCATAAATTTAAGTGACTCATCATGAATGCATCAATTTAAGTGAGTCATGATGAAATACGTAAATTTAAGCGACTCATTCTGAAATGCATTAATATAGGTGATTAAGAAAATACGTAGGTAAAAGCAGGGTTAGATAAAGCAACTTTAAACCAGCCATGAAAAGTTGGCATGGATGGTTTAAAACTTAAGATGAATGAAAAAAATTTGAATAAAGACCAAATGCAAAGTGAAAAGAAGAACCGACGTTAAGGGGAACATTTTTGATTGCAAACGTTCTGGAATACAAAGATTTTATCTTCAGTGCTGAAATAAGACGAAAATTAAAATAAAAAAGCTAAAAGTATAAAGAGAGAATCATACATTTGTCTGTATAACCTGAATCCTACTTGTCTTACATTTATGAAGCAGTGTGTGAGAAATAGTCAGAAAAATGTTATTCAGCATCATCGCATATGATATTAGTCAGAAAACTAGAAATATAATACTTGATTGCGCAGCTCTGAATGTTGAAGTAATTCCTTGAAAATTATTTCGAATATTTTAATATTTGTTCCTTAATTTTGGACGGCACTGTATACATTAAATTGATCCCATATGAACCACACCCTTAGATTCACTTCATATCATATCAAGAAAACGAAACCCGGTCATGAAGAGATCCCATGACAAGAAATAGGAAAGAACTTTAGAATCACTAGACACCATACCAGCCAGACCTAGCCTTTTAATTGAGTTCAGACCCCAAAACCAGAGGCAGGGGAGAACACCTACCTGTTCTTCGAGGGCCATTTGAGATTTCTCAGAGTCCCCAGAGAAAGGGGATAGTTGACCTGCTCTGTCTCCAGAGCCACTAGAAGGACTTCCATCATACTTCCGTCTGCGAATGGCCGGCTTGCGGTGCAACTTTCCACTACTGTCTTTTGGTGCGGTGCTCTCCTGTTGTGTTGCACCGTCTGGTGGTGCAGCACGGTTTTGTGATGATGCACCGTCCATTGGTGTTGTACTTTCTGTTGGTGCCACTCTATCAGTTGGTGCCGCTCTATCTGTTGGTGCCACTCTATCTGTTGGTGCCACTCTATCAGTTGGTGCCGCTCTATCTGTTGGTGCCGCTCTATCAGTTGTGGCCATACTGTTTGGTGATTTCTTCTGAGATGGTGACTTCTTGCCAGGAGATCTGCTAGAAGGTGATTTTTGGCTCGACATATTAGTAGATGAAGACCTACTGGTTGGTGATTTACTTGGTGATGACCTAAAGCGTGAAGACCGACTGTCCAGTGATTTGTTCGGTGGTGATCTATTAGGTGATGATCTATTAGGTGATGACCTATCGGGAGACGACCTGTCAGCCCTTGACCTAGAAGGAGGCAGTCCCCAGTACCTCCGATAACTTGACAAGGACTGCATTATTTCAGGTGGCAATGTACGAAACATTTCCGAGGAACGGTCTCTCAAAGAAGACACGATGGAGTTTCCTTGTCCAGTGAGCTGCTTCTCAAGGTACACAAGCACCAGCAGGTTCCTAATATCAGAAAGTCCTAGCATTGGGTTTTTACTGACCATCTCCAAGATGGCATCGTCAGCTTCAGAAGGGATTTCCAAGTCTTCTAAATTGTCCTCCCCCTCAACAACTCTATCTGTAGGCGTTTCAGAACTATTTACATCTGCTACATCCCTATCTCGTTTCTTAGGTATAGCACCTTGCTGAGGTCTAGACTCAGCTTGAGTAGGAAAATTATGGAGTGATTCACGTGACGATGACACGCTTCCTTGTTGTGAACAGGAGGTAGGGTCATCTCCATCAACAGAGACCGATGTAGCTCGTTCATCAGGATTGTCAAAATCAGGAGCATCGGGTAAGGGCAAATTTTCAGCAATATTAGACAGTTGGGAAGCTCGTGTTGCCCGGTACGCCAGATCTCGTAACCGAGACAACCAAAGTTCCCCTGCATCACTGGCCCCTCTGTGGGCGAATCTCACTAGACGCTCCTGCTGGCTACTTCCATTTTTCTTGCATTCTGCTCCCCGTTTATTCGAGTTCTTACTTCCTTTCTCAACAGCAGAACATTCATCACTGTTGTCAGTACCATTTCTGTCTTGGTTGTGTTCATTACGGGAAATATTATTTTCGACACTCTTACTGTCAACAGAACTTTCATCATTGTGGCTGAATCCACCGACTTGTTGAAAAGAAGAATCCCCATCACCTTCCTCCAAATCTGCTACACAGGAGGACAAAAGCGGACCTCCCTCGCCAGACTCCGAAGAGTCTTCAGAAGGAGTCGAAGCTTCAGTGCCTGCAGAATCCTTGAGCCACGGCAGAGTAGCAGCTGCATCCTGTAGGATGCTGAGTACACTGGGAGAAGCGCCCTCTGTAGTTCCAGCTCCCAGGCTCATGACGCAAAGCTTAGGACAACGCTTCACTTCTTGCATCCAAAGCTCTTGAGGTCTACACTCCTGATTGACTGCCTCCACAAGGCGCACTTCACTGTAGCAGAACTGGCACTCGCTCTCACTCTTCCTGCACCGTCAATTGTACATTAATAAGGCAAGTAAAGGCATACTTAACACTGTAGCATCATTAAGGCAAGTAAAGGCATACTTAACACTGAGGCATACATTAATAAGGCAAGAAAAGGCATACTTAACACTGAGGCATACATTAATAAGGCAAGTAAAGGCATACTTAACACTGAGTCATACATTAATAAGGCAAGGAAAGGCATACTTAACACTGAGGCATACATACAATAATAAGATAAGTAAAGGCATACTTAATACTGAGGCATACATACAATAATAAGATAAGTAAAGGCATACTTAATACTGAAGCATACATGAACTACACATACTTACATAATAACAGAAAAACATACTAACATGGCATAATTAAATAATTAAACTTTAATTATTGTTTTTGAGAGGTACATACTACAACTGAGGGATAACAACACATTAAATGGGAAACAAGAATCTACAAAAATCCTCAACAGGAATAAATTTTAGAATAGAAAAACAATAACAATTTTAAATGTATTTTAATGATGAATCTGCCCCAAAAAACATTTTTAAAAGAAGATTCTTTATCTTCACAGTATTTCCCTTATATCTAAGATGTTAAAACTGAATGAGAATTACTAGTGAATTGTGAACAGCAATCTGAACTAAATCTGAGCTAAAACACATGTAAAAGTCAGAGTAGAAGTAGAAGTAAAATTAAAATGAAGTAAAGTAAAGTTAAGTAAAGTAAATTAAAAAAGTAAAAAAATAAGATAAAGCAAAATAAAATCATATAAAGTAAGATTAAAGAAAGGTGAAGTAAAGTAATATAAAGTAAGTTAAGGGAAAGTAATATAAAGTAAAGTAAAGTAAAGCAAAGTAAAGTAAGGTAAAGTAATATGAAGTAGGTTAAAGTAATGTAAAGTAAGGTAAGGTAATATGAAGTAGGGTAAAGTAATGTAAAGTAAGGTAAAGTAATATGAAGTAGGGTAAAGTAATGTAAAGTAAGGTAAAGTAATATGAAGTAGGGTAAAGTAATGTAAAGTAAGGTAAAGTAATCTGAAGTAGGGTAAAGTAATACAATATAAAGGCACTCACTCAAGGGGCGTGGCAGGGCGGTCACCTCTGAACCCCAGCATCCTCTCGAACTCACGGGGGTCCTGCACAGGCAACACCGTCAGGGGGACGTGATAAGTGGGACACAAGGATAGGGGGAACTCACGGGGGTCCTGCACAGGCAACACCGTCAGGGGGACGTGATAAGTGGGACACAAAGATAGGGGTGAAGTGTGAGTAAAGAAAGAGGTTAGTGCAGTAATTAGTGGGGTAAAGTGAGAGGTAAGTGAGAGGTAGCTAAGGGGTATATGGAGATGAGTTAGAATTAACCCATTCAGTACCAGCGGTACATATCTGTCCCACCCTATTTGGAGGGTGAGGGGGTCGGAGGGTCACCAAAAATTTTTTGATAACTAATGTGAACCCTTAGACCAAGAATATATGCGTGGCAGTTCTGTAAATCTTCCCAATTAATTTGGTACTGAAAGGGTTAAGTGAGGGTGCATAAGAGTTATAGGTGTAAGTGAGAGATAGGTATCGTCTATACTAAGAATAACAAGGATCTGAAATCAAGTGGTAGACCAATATGTAAAAACTGTATTAATGACTGAACACGGACTAGCACCTTACTACTCGTATGAACGCATCAACGTCAAGTACTGCACTCGTACGTGTAGCAAGCTCAATAAGTTATGTTTTCCAGACAGAAATACAGAATTTCAGAAGCACTCTGAATTTCAATAGAGTTTTCAAATGCACTAAAATACCCCGTGTTTGTAGTTTAACGCATCTCAGGCCACTTGAAGTTCATTTTAAGTTGATCCCTACGGTTAAAAATATCTTCCTTTATATTTAATCACCCGCTAATTGATTAGGAATTAAACAAATGCAATATACATTCATGAGTTGAAAAACATGAATAACACATTTAGGAACTTCAAACATATGAACTACCTTGAACGCAACAAATGAATAGATTGAGCATACTACCCAACATGTGAGCAGTTCAGCAATCTTTCAATGCAGATTTCAAGACAATAATTTAAAATGTAAACATAGCACTAACATAATTGAATCAAGCCAGTTAGTATAAAAAATCTGCCATATGAATACAACGAACATCATGAAAGCCTCTTATTAAGCCCTCTTATCTCCCTCTTATCCCGCTGCCGACATGGTTGACGCGGCTAGAAATACGGCATGGGACTTGGGTAAACAACCGAATAATTATCGAAGTAATTATTCGACCCAAGAATGGGCCCGAAGATTCGTTCCTATCGCCTCATTCTATTCTATTCTATTCTTATTAAGAGTGAGATACTATTGTATTTATATTACTCTATCTTTGTCCCCTCGTATAACCTTTTTCCCAATTTGCTTAAAATAAAATATTATTTCAGTACCCCAACACAAAATTGTTGCTGGTTCTACAGTGGGTGGCTCTACATCAGAATAGGTCTCATGAAAATTGTCACTGCCAGAATCACCTTTAAGAGGGTGAATAACAAGCAAACACCATGGACAGAAAAAAAGATTAGCATACAGAGATCGAGGAACATGTATAGACTCCCGTACAGTACAGCACGGTCATCATTACCTCACAAGTGAGGCAGCAGGCACACCATGAGGCAGCAGGCACACCATGAGGCAGCAGGCACACCATGAGGCGGCACACTAACCTGGACACAGCAGGTGCCATCGCTAGGTCTAGAGGAGTCGAGTTCTAAGCTTGACTTGCTGCAGTGTTCTGTAAAGACATTTAGATAATCATAACAATGATGTTATTCAAGCCTGACTTGTATGGCTACTATAAAATTACAGTAATCTGCCTTACATGAGAACGTACACACACATCTGTGCATTCCCAAATAATAGGGAATGCTAGGCAAGGAGGAGATAGGAATGCTAAGCAAGAAAGAGATGGGAATGCTAAGCAAGAAAGAGATGGGAATGCTAAGCAAGAAAGAGATGGGAATGCTAGGCAAGGAAGAGATGGGAATGCAAGGCAAGAAAGAGATGAGAATGCTAGGCAAGAAAGAGATGGGAATGCTAGGCAGGGAAGAGATGGGAATGCTAGGCAGGAAAGAGATGGGAATGCTAGGCAAGGAAGAGATGGGAATGCTAGGCAAGAAAGAGATGGGAATGCTAAGCAAGGAAGAGATGGGAATGCAAGGCAAGGAAGAGATGGGAATGCAAGGCAAGGAAGAGATGGGAATACTAGGCAAGAAAGAGATGGGAACGCAAGGCAAGAAAGAGATGGGAATGCAAGGCAAGAAAGATGGGAATGCTAGGCAAGGAGGAGATGGGAATGCTAAGCATGAAAGAGATGGGAATGCAAGGCAAGAAAGAGATAGAAACACTCAGCAACCAGGCTATACTAAGAGTACCACTAAGAGGCAATAAAAAATTGGTTAGGAATTTGAAATCATTGATTAAAGATTTTTGGCTCCAACATTGACAGAGAAACTGAATATTGTTTGAGCCAAAGTTAAGGAAATTTTAAAAGCTCATTACCGTAATCTACTGATCAACGAAAGCAAAGAAAATGAAAAGAAACAATGAATTTTCAATTAATTTTCAGTAAAAAAAATTAGAAAACAATGATGAGAGGATCTGCAGTATACGAAAAATTAGGAAATGATGAAATTTTCCACAAAAAAGTGCAAGAAAAATTCAAAATAAATGCAAGAAAAATTACATCAACTATCATACAAGGTAAGTTGGGAAGCAAGGAAAAAAAATAAAGACATGTGTTGCAATAAGCATCTTAGATGAAAAAACATGAAAAATTGCAACTGCCTAAACATCACAAAGAGTTGACTAGCATCACAACAAAGAGTTGACTAGCATCACAACAAAGAGTTGACTAACATCACCACAAAGAGTTGACTAGCATCACCACAAAGAGTTGACTAGCATCACCACAAAGAGTTGACTAGCATCACAACAAAGAGTTGACTAGCATCACCACAAAGAGTTGACTAGCATCACCACAAAGAGTTGACTAGCATCACAACAAAGAGTTGACTAGCATCACCACAAAGAGTTGACTAGCATCACCACAAAGAGTTTCTTGCAAGTGTGAGAGCATAATGGTGTCCCAATATGTTTCTGCACACACAGTTAATATTTTTGTTCCCCCATAGTCACAATTTGAACCAGCATTATTAATCGATCCTAAAAATTTAAAGTTCAACTCAATGAAGATGAGCCCCACACTGAAGATAAGCTTGTAGATAAAGCTCATAAAGGAGCACAGTTGCAGGGTTACAACTGCTACAGTCTGCAACAGTTAAGAAAAGTCACTAAGAAAGCTCTCATAAATGACAACTTGCTGAGATTTCATATCCATGGCATCCCATGAAGATCAAATCCTAGAAATACAAAAGGACACCAATAACAAGGCAGAAAACAGAACACCATTTTGCTACTTCTACTACAAAAACAAAAAGGGAAGAAATTGTAACACTGTTAACTTGAGATGATGAATATTTATCATTTACAAACAAAAATTGTTCAGTTTTATACTACCTTTTATTGTTCTTAGCTACTAATTTGTGAAAAAAAAAATTAATTGTCAATCCTAAAACAGTGCTTATTTTTTATTAGAAAACTACCATACTCATACGGCTGGAGTAAAAAGTGCCTGAATAATTTGCGACTTAGTAGAGTTATTACTCAATTGATTACTTTATTAATATTCAAGAGTGAATCAGTGGCATACTTAACACATTTACATCACAGTGCATTGTGGATCAGCTGCATAGAGAGCACATGCAGACAACCACATGAGTTTGTGATGGTTCGAAAGCCAATATTTCAATCAGTATTTAGATTGAAACAAAGCTGAAATTGTAACCCATTTCACCGTCACTCACCAGCCATTGCGGTGGTATCAGATATGTGAGGCAGACTGGAGTGCGCATCTGTGCAGGCAGTGTCTGTGATGCTGGTAGCAGCCCTACGTGTGGCACCAGTAGCAGTGGTGTAAGTTAACACACTCTCACAGGTCCCCACCCCATCTGTGGTGCTAGGTCTAGCGTCACAGCTACTAGTGGTGTAGGTCAGGCTGCTAGTACTAGACACAGGAGTGGTGGACAACAGAGATGGAAGTATGGGGTTGCTGGAGATGGTGGTGGTGACAACAGCAGGCACATAATCAGAGTTGTGGATGACGCAGGTACCCGACGCATCATCGTAGGATGCAACCCCAGCGCTGGCTGAACCAGACATCACTGGCAGTTCCACTGCCTCCACAGACCTGTCGATTGTTTTACTTTAATTTCTAGTACTATAGTTATTGTACTAAGTAGTATTGTTGCAGTGAAGAATGAGAACCTTAGAAAAATATATTAACAATAGAAGTAAAATTATAATACTGCTGTATAATGCGGGTCTACAAGCAACATAGATCAGTTTATTTGCTATATTTATCAAGGTTGTAGTCGAACAATGAGTTAATTCCAAAAAACATGATTGAGTACAGATTTATTCACTAAATTATCATCAGATACCATAGTAATGTGTGAATTTTCACATTAGAAAACAAGTGATCAAAGGTAATATTTTGAATTCTTCAATCATTAATGTATTCTCCATGATTATCTATGACTTTTTCCTATCTATTGATAAAATTTTTAATTCCATTGATAAAAAATTCCTCTAGTTTTTAAGAGAAATACTCTGAAATAACAGTTTCAATTTCCTTATGGTACTTGAGAGTTTGTTAATTTAAATGGTTAGGTGAACTGCAAAATAGATGGTAGTCTGAAGGAGAGAGGTTATGTGAACTGCAAAATAGATGGTAGTCTGAAGGAGTGAGGTTATGTGAACTGCAAAATAGATGGTAGTCTGAAGGAGTGAGGTTATGTGAACTGCAAAATAGATGGTAGTCTGAAGGAGTGAGGCTGATACCTTAGGACCACTGAGTGGTGACACGAGGAGCTTGTTAACAAATCAGAGATAAGTTGTGTTTGTCTTCTGTTTCCCTGCTTGCAATCTCTTCTTCTGAATTTAATAAAAGCGCGTTTTGCAAATGGTTTTATCGAGGCATTCTCCTCTATATCCTCTACAGGCTAAGTGAATATTTTAAGTTGCTTCAGCTGTAAAATTCGTAATGTTTTAAACACCTAAAGGATTAAGTGCCTCAAATGCTCCATGGATATTTCAGTGGTTTAAGCTATATAATTAATTAAATTTTTCAATACATGATCATACTAAATTAAATTTAATTTGTTTGAATACATCAATGATCATATAAATATTGCTTATTATCCTTATAGATTCAAAAATACTGTGCAATTTGGGAAACGAGTAAAATCAGACATTACTTATGTGATAAAATGATAGTAATAAAAACTAAGAAGCTGAATATGAAATTCATTTTGCCAAATGTAGTTTGAACCAAGCATGATTGTCAATTGATAATCCATTTTTAATGAAATGAAAGAATTTTACTGAAATGAAAAAAATCAAGAGGAATTTGCTGTACTTAGCCAATTCACTATATATTTTTACTATTTGTACATTTTCGCTATATAAGTTACAACATGGACATTTTCACTAGATTTCTACAAGCAACATTTTGATTTTCATTAGAAAGTACTCAAACATAGAAGAATAAATTATCAGGAAAATGGAGTTGTGCAAAACTTATTGTAATATCAAAACAATAACATCTTGCTGACACCCTAATCCTTCACTGAATACATTGCACCCTCCTGAGGTAGGATTTATTAGGATAAAACTTTGTTGTAGAACTTATGATCCTGACTAAAATACAAGAAAAATGACAAAAAGCATGGGAAACTTCATTTATATCTTATCATTTGATATATCCATTCATGAGGACAAATAGATGTCCTGGTCTCATATTAGTGTAGCACAAATTGTGACTGCAGTGTCAGGAGGAAATTACACGCAAGCATGAAAGCAAACCTGAAGCGGCTAAATATATCATCACGATGACCATGCGACAGACGCTGGCCCACAGATGACAGCCTCCTGGGAGAGAAGCTTGAATGTGGAGCAAAGGATCCAGCAGCATTGCCATGAGATGAGTGGGAGGAATCTTCCTCCACATGGCACTGTGCCGTGTCAAAGAGATGGTGCAGAACATAGTTCACTGTCTTGATAAGGGCACTGACTACCAGCAGCAAGGTTAGGTGTATGGCCCACCCGAACCACCACCCAACACCACTCTGCAACAAATAACATCAACTTTATATGGACCACTGGCCTTTTTGAAGTCCATTGGAAATCACTAAGCTTAGTCCTACATTCTGAATGTTTTGTTCAAAATTTGGGTGAAATTGCATACAAAAAATGAGGAAAGAGGAGTAAGCATTTCAATTTATATTTTGTGCAGTCAAAAAATAACTTGGTTATAAAAGGCTGAAGAAAAAGTGACCTCTCAGTCTAGTGTTGTGATGAGTGATCTGATCTAGTCATGGCTATCTAACATGCTCATCAAAATCCTACTTAAACTCAGTTGTCCGCACATGATCACTAATAATGGGAAAAAATATAATAACTTTGCTGTATGCTATGGCAACACTAATTTGCATTATGGAATTCAAACAGCTCAAGCCCCAAAAGTTTTCAATTTTCAAATAACAGATACATAAAATATATAACAACAGAAGATATTAATTGAATATGTTCTGTACTAAGTAAGCGATCACTAACAATTTCCAGAAACACAATCAATTGACCTATTTCTCAGGTACTGAAAATGCATAAAGTACAACTATCAATGTATGTATGTGCAATTTCATAACCTTATTTTGCACCTATTGAGAATTTATTTGTACCTCACTTAAACAGATCCCATATTAACATATTTTGTAAACAGACTAAATCTATGGCCAGGCAGAGGAGTAGCAACACGAGTGATGCCACATCATGGGCAATCAGTGATCTGGACCTAAGTGTACAGAGCTAAAGAAGTGTAAGCAACAGTTCACTCACCAAATAGATGGACAAAGGAGCACAATCCAGACCTGAAAGTACATAGCTAAAGAAGTGTATTCAACAATTCACTCACCAAATAGATGGACAAAGGAGCACAGGCAAGGTAGAGCCACATGTAGAGATGGAAGGTGTTGCAAAACATGGACTTGCCAGGGTCAAAGAACCAGCCTCCAGTAAGAGAGGCCCACACGCCCTGCCTGAGAATCTCCACACTTTGCGATCCCATCATCTCCAAAAAGCTATGAATCTTTTCTGAGGAATAATCTAATAAAGCACCAAAATGTGCACCCTAAAGTTTTTTTTGACTGATTATCACATAATAATGTAGTAATATTCACTGTATTTAAGGAAATTAGATGTTTGAAGTCATTGTAAAAGTACCTGAAAGCCAGAAATGATGCTTAAATCAAAGTTCATTTTTAGGCTCTCAGTTCAGTTACACATAAAACAGCCTGTCTAAATACAAAATAAATTAATAAATATCTTAAAGGCTATGTGGTGCAACCATATGAATGAATTAGTGAAAATGTGTGCAATTTTTTCACTCATTTTACTGCATGCTCTCTTGTCTCTCGGTCCATCCTACATTCAAGGGTCATTTTGTTATCCTCTTGGAAATTGAAATCCCACCTACCCTCCAGCATCTTCTATTTTGCTCAAACTTCTTCACTTAGTCATCACACATCTACACTGGATCCTACACAGTGAAATTTTGGTAACTTTGAGTTCAGTTTATCATAATACTTTCTGATGTAAATGATTTACTGGCCCATTTTTCATTACTTACCAATTTTAATATAATCATGAATTCAAGTCTCACTTTCATGAGCCAGACAAGAAAATACAGTGATAGCTATTTCTCATGTGATAGCTTCTACTGTCATCCATATACAGCCCTCACATAGTACAGAATAAACTGAACATAACAATTGAAAATCTGTATTTTTCCAAAGACTAAAAAATAATAAATTTTGTTCTATTATTTAGAACATTGCAAATCCATCCATGCCATTGCTATGCCTTCAAACTATTGAACACTTTCCATCAAATCAAGAAACATAATGAAACCAAAGTGTATTATAGTCCCTTTACTATAATGAATGTTGTACACTGCTGTCAATCCCACTTGCACACCAAAAATACACGACTATTTGCATATATTTCTAAATTTTCGTAACTCACTGACCGAATATTTTACATATTCTCCAAATTTTCAGCTAATTTATGTCAAACTTGGGATCTGAAAGACCAAAAGTAAGCACACTAGAAATGCATCTACCATGGTCTTTTAAAAAGGTTTTTAAAAAATATGTTGCCATATTTAATTTGCTTGCTTTCTCAAGTTTTCACTCATCTTTTTCATATATTTCCAGAAACATAGAGTAATGAAAAAAATTTAAGCACAATTTATTAATAATTTTCTTTTTAATTAATAATTTTCTTTGCACCACCACTGGTGTATACAATTCCTCTATATTGAAAACAGCAATAAACCTAAACTACTTCTCTTTACTCTTTTCAATCTGTAATTCAATCACTTCCTTTATAAAGAGTCAATATTTTTAGTTGTCATATCAGAAGTCATTCTGCTTATCACCAACTCATTCATTTTCCCAAGAAATTTATGCATGCATCATCAACAGAATATTATAACAGACTAATTCTTAGAATATCCTGTACACATCAAGTGAATTCAATTACACCATAGTCCCTTTCATGTAGAAATAAAATGTCATCAGTTCAAGATATTAGTTGTTAACTTGAACTTTATTGCCAGCTTTAGTTAGGACTTTTGTTGCAGCCTTTTATTCTCTTTAAAACACACATACAACAGGATGGCATCCCCAAGTTTTTCACCTGTGTGCCAGGGTTGTCTATAATAATTCCTCAAGGAGACCTTGAATCATTCTATGCACAAGAACTAGCCAAGTCAAGGCATCACTGGGAGAGCCAGCTTGTCATAAACAGCCCCTCATACTTGACTGGTAGTCCCACTCTAATCCAGCTTGTCATAAACAGCCCCTGATGCTTGGCTGGTAGTTACACTCTAATAAAGGTGATTGACTATTCAAAGTCAAAGTTCCTTAATATATGCCCGCACTAGAAAATTTTTCATTACATCCACAATAATCATGTTATTTTCTTCATTCAGGCCTACCAAAGAGTGCTTGTTTGCTCTATAGTTGGCCACACTGCTTAGTCTTCCCCACCACAGCACAACTTTTGACAGTTTCTGATCTTTTGCTCTTGCACATCCATCTTTAATTAACATACATTCTGGATGCTGGTATTCCTTAATTCTACCAATTTCAACTTCTACAATATTCCACTATATCTATCATTCTCATCACTATTGATAACAATAACTTTACTTTTATCTTTCCCAAATTTTACCTTGATATCTCTACTATATCCATTCACAATCTCAAGCATCCTTTGAAGTTCCTGCTCTGATTCACTAACTTCAACAATGTCATCAACATACAGCAAACAACTTAGTTTTTTTTTGCCAACTTTCACTTTCAAACTACTCAGTCTCAGTCAGACAACTAATTTTTCGATATATATATACCAAAGAGTAAGAGAGACAGAGTACAGCCCTGTCTCACTCTTCTTATGCTCCTCACTTGGCCCATCACATCACTAAATCTTCCAGCTTGTAAATTAGATATGTATTCTCATACAGACTCTTCATAAAGTTCACTATCTTCTCACTGAGGCCAATGTTTTTAGGATGTCTAATAACTGCAAACAGTCTACTTAGTCCTATGCCTTCTTAATATCCAGAAATGCCAGATATGCCACTTTATTCTCTTTCCTTCATTTCCTATACACAAACCAAGTATCTTCTCCATCTCTATCTTTCCTAAAACCATTCTTTCAATCACTCAATACTCTTTGTTTATTTGCAACAAGTTTCATCATTTTATTGAGAATACCACAAAAACCAAAAACCTTACTCTGTTGGTCAGAGCAATGGGTTTATAGTTCTTTACCTCTTTCATGCTATTTATCTTCACCCAAGTGCAATAAAACTACATTACATTTGTTCCACTCATCTAGGACTGTTTCCTTTTTCAATTTTTCATCGACCCAGCATAGCAACATCTCAATTATACTCCCACTACTATGCTTATAGAACTCATATGGAATTTCATAATATGTACTTTCAGTTTACAATATTCGTTGTTGAGCAGCACATCATTCATCAATTCCCTAGATGTTTTATTTCTTTCAAGCTATTCTATTTCACCAAAAACATTGTAATCATACACATTTACTTCTCGGTAGGTAACAACCGAAACTTCTCTTCTTACTACTTAGACACTTAGACTTTAGAATAACAACTTCTTCTTCTTCTTGTTTCACTTTTATTGGAGCTTCGGAGTTGGGTCCATGCAGCTCCGCGCCTTCTAAAATAACAACCTAGTGAGTTGATCCATCATTTCGGATTCCACTCTATCACACAACCGCAGTCGCGGAACGGAGTCAACTTATCAGCTGTTTATTTTGTACTCCTGGCGTAATTTTACGCAAGGTACTTACTTCTACCTACGCTAAAGTTCTAGCTCGCACTAATTATTTAATAGTGGTGCAACCAAAATTTAATATCATTTCCCTTACCGTAGCAGGCATTGCTCAGATAAATAAAAGAATATCCAACAGAATGAGGGTTTTCTGTTTTCTCGCAAACGAAGTACAAGTACCTAGGAGCTTCAACATGCCTTACTATACTATATTATTTGTTAAAGACACTTTGCAGTGGTCACAAAAAACTGTTGCACATATTCTTATATTCAAAATGAGATTTCAGACACCCCTTTAACGAATTAATAATGGATACCTTAAATTTAACACAAGTTCAATTCAAAATTCTATCGAGTAGATTGAGCAGATCTGCTAAAGTTGTAGTTCTTTAGGTATTTACTTATCATTGAGAAATGTAACAGGTAAGTTATTAGGATTTGGTTTGAAATAGGAACTGCCCCAGTTTCTTGATGTTTTGGATTGTCTTTTACCTGAAACAGGTAGGAAAAATCTTCACCACCGCACTATCAAAACAAATTATCATTTTAATAGCATGTAGAACTACAAACACACAATCAATAGGCAATATTCATTTATTTCTTAATGGAAAAACAAACTTAAATCACTTTTAATTACAATTTCTTGTTTACTTTACGCTTCAGTTGATATTTGCACGTCGAAGTGGAGAATGCATTACAAAATGATCTAATTGATGATTTACTATACGGTTTTCATCCATCACAATGCGTTGTAGAGAACTGCATTACGGTCCTTTAACCCTGGAACGACAGATAAAAATAATCAGCATCGGAGACTAGGTGGGCCTACGAGGCAGTCACATATCAATTAGTTTACTTTCAAACCACGTAACAAAAGTCACATATATTCGTTCTATTGATGTTATGATCAAGTGAGGTTTATGAATACAATAATAGACGAGCTTGTTAATTTTGACACTGGGTGTTTCAAGCCCACTTTGTCTTTCCAGGGTTAAATTCAAATGACAGCTTCTGCTCCTCCATCTACCACCAAGGTAGAGTGGTGAGCAGCTTGGGCTTATGATGCGTAAGTCTTTGGATCGAGTCTCCATGCAGCACCCTGTTTTTCTCCTCCGAGCGACCAGACAACCAACTTCCTAGTCATTAACACGTTCACTCCGAATTGGTACGTATGTGGGCCACTTAGGTTATGTTCTGTAAATTTTACAGTGCCTTCTAGTAATAATATGCACAAAGTGAAACAAAACAATCTTTATTTCCAATCAAGTACACAGTACATAGACATTTAGTACATTGGTTTTTAAATTCTTAAGGTTAACATTCTTAGAGTAAGGATGATGGTGAGCTCCATGCGACGATCCTGGGATGTGTCCATGGGCGATGAGTTGAGGTCTTACCGATAAGTGCGAGCTCACGGCGTGAAACGAGAAACAGCTCGTATTCATTGCCGGGTTTCGAACCCGCACGCAGTCTTTCTGCACAAGCAGAGACCCGATACAGAACACGGGCCGCATACCACTCGACTACGGTGGCTGCGGGTGAAGATTTACACCGGCCACGCAATCGGAGGCAACGTGTTACGCATATATGTATAGCGCCCATACAAGCCTCTACCTCAAGTCGCACCAAAAGAAGGGAGCAGTCGCTGGGAGCAGCATCACTAGTCTTGAGATGTTAACGCTAACAATTGAAAACCAACGACAATATTTGTACTGCACGCTATTTCGGAAATGAAGTTTATTTACATCTACAAATGGTTTGCTTGAAATAAATACTTTTATTCTTGATATTTTTAACGTAATACTTTATAAATTCCGAGTGAAAACTTACATATACTTCAATTAATTACCACAAAGCATTACTACAATTGCTTCTCAAAAAACTTCCCAAACACTTCAGTTCCTAAACGTTTTGGCCATCACCTATGGCTGCAAGTAAAAGCATATATACATTTTATTTCATACAAAATTAAAAACCGTACTTTCTAAAACACAATTTTTTAGTACAACAATAGTTTTCCCCAATTCGATTGTGTTCGTACATTACATGGGAAATAAAAACAGAAGAATGAAGTTCAAGCTTAATTGGAATCATTTTTCTTTAAGGTATAGAACACCACAGAAGCATCAATCGAACAGAATATCGTAGGGGCATCTGTGAATTTTAACTACCATCCCTCACACCTTGACTACCATCCCCCACACCTCGACTACCATCCCTCACACCTCGACTACCATCCCTCACACCTCGGCTACCATCCCTCACA